>JAMKCH010056821.1:0-13895 GCA_023653785.1 Ophioderma brevispina | reverse complement strand
CTTTGATGGATTTAACCAACCTTGGGTCATCAGGTGCAACATGGCATCCCCCACTTGTTGATGAGGTCAAAGGTCACATGCAAGGCAAGGTCATGTGAGTCAAGTTGTAATACTAAGCTGAAAATGTAACATTGACCTCATATGAAAAGTTGAAGTTCAATTCGAACAAAACTTGAATCATATGTGCAACATGGATCCCTCATTTGTTGTGAGGTCAAAGGTCACATACCAAGGTCAAGTCCACATACCAAGGTCAAAGCCATGTGAAGGTCAAGTTTAAATTTGGCTGAAAATGTAAAATTGACCTCATTTGAAAAGTTGAAGTTCAATTGGAACCAAACTTGAATCATAGTTGGCAACATGGATCTCTCATTTGTTGACGAGGTTGAAGGTCACATAGTAGGTCAAAGGTCATGTTAAGCCTATCAATCACTAACCGCGACGTCCGCGACCAAGCGGTCCCGAGGACCGATGTATTTTTTACTGATTGGGCACTTCAGAGCTTATCCCCATGTGATTATACTGAGATTCTTCGTGCCTAAATCCCGTCTCACTTCTGATGACTGCTAAATATATGTATTTTTCTTAATCCTTTAGCAAAATGGAACATCCAAACAATGTTTCGATCCCTGTAAAAACATTGTTTAGAAACTGATGCGAAGTAGTGTTTGGGTAATAAACATGCCAAATCTTTAAACACTTGCGACAAATGACTAACACCCACCGGCAAATAATTAATATGCATTAGGGGTGTGAAGTTGTTGTAGCATGCAATAGATTGTGGCAGGATGTTCTGGAGAATGGATCCGGAGTAGTGGAAGTGGATAGATGCAATTTGGGTTTATGCCAGGTAAGGGAACGATAGATGCAGTGTTTTATTTTAAGGAGGTTGCAAGAGGAATAACCACGCTAAAGGGAAGAAGCTGTATATGTTGGTTTGTAGACTTGAGAGGCATTTGATAGTCGTACCTAGGAAAGTGATGGAGTGGGCGATGAGGAAAGAGAGATACCAGAAGTAATAGTTAGAGCAGTGATATTTTGTATGAAGGAGCCAAAGCGAGAGTTAGAGTGGGGTCTGATATGTCAGAGAGTTTGAGTTCAAGGTGGGTGGGCATCAGGTTCTGTACTTTAGCCATTGATTTTTGCAATTGTGATTGATGTGGGTCACAGAGATGCAAAAGAAGTTTGCTGAGTGAGATGTTTATGCGTATGACTTGGTTTTAATGAGTGAGACATTGAGGGACTGAGGGAGAAGTTTTGGAATTGGAAGAAGGCTTTCGAGAGTAAGGGGTGAAGGTAAACCTTGGAAAGACAAAGTGCGGTGAGTGGGGCGGAGAGGGAGGTGTATAGTGTTATTTCGATCCGGGAATTGGTTGTTAGATTCAATTCAATTCAATTCGGCTAACAAAATATTTTGATCCCAATTCAAATTCAATCCTAAAATTTGAATAATTTTTGATATAAATTAATTCAGTCATCAATAGCATTAAATCATTTTGATTCAGGTCCTGGCAATATTGATTCGATTCAATTCAATTCAGATCTTCCAATGCTAAACGTGCATACAAGATTTCAGCTGTAATATAATTCAATTGTAACACAGTAAATCCAAATAGGCCACTCACTAGGTTCTTACTATGGTGATCTGGTTAGAGAAATACTTATAAAGTGGGAGAACAAAGAAATAACCCTTTTAAAACATAACTCCTTCATGGAATATAGTTGAAGATAATATCAGTATGCAAATCAAGACTTAGAATTTGTATGAATTTCTGATAGGTGAAATATCAGGTGTCCCAAAATTGAAAACCTGATTTTTTGCACTATTTAAAGCTTTCATTAAACAAATCCCCATCTAAAAGGTAGGCAGAAAATATGGTCCGATTTTCATGAAACGGTGCTTTTGGAGGTAAGACACCCCCAAAAAAAATTGTCTCAAATTGTATGTTTTTATGTTTTATACATTGTAAGTACGCTACCTATTACGGGAAAAGATATTGCCAACAACACCTCTTTAACGTTTCTGCCCAGTTGCACACCAACATTTTTTACGTTATCACCATTTTAAGCACAAAATTGCAACTGATGACATTATTAGAAAGGTTACTGGGAACAATTTTATTGTACGAAGTAAAGTTTGAGTAGCTAATTGAACTCAACAAATATGCTCCAAAATCTTGCCCTTCTTTAGGTTATTACGTGAATCCTTGAGTATTGATCTGCCTGAAAAGAAACCTCATAAAACCAAAATATAAGATACCTTTACTAATTTATTCTAAAGGAGATATTTAATGACCCTCAAAACATCTTGACCAAATTATAGTGATGGGAACTAAAAGCATAAACGATAATAAACGATAAAGTAATACACAAATAACGGTGTAAACATTTTGACCATTTTGACAAGACGGCCGTCAGCCGTCTTTTCTGTCTTGAATGGGTTCTTCTTTCCTCTTTCTTTCTTCTGGCAACACTTCAACTGACGTCTAGTCAGTTATCGTGACGTATCATGACTAGACTTACATCAAATGACCGCTGACCCGTCCATTATGTCATATGACATTGACCCCTGTCTGACTTTGACCTGGCCACAGGCTTTAATATGTAATTTAATGTCAAAATATTTCTTCTACAGGATTACGCCGATATCAAAAACCAAACTTGTTCAGAGGATAACCATGACCCGTGCATCATATAGGGTGTTCAGGGATAAGGAGTCCAAGGTAATATTAAGGAGGGCATTTCGTTGAAAGCCAAAAATTGTGAAAAATATTCAAAAAATCCTGTCCTACAAATTACGTAGCAGAGTGACGTCCTTAGAGCACATGTATTGTTACTAGCAGGGTCTTTGGGTTGTCCACAGTTTCAGTGATCAAAGGTCATTAAGGGGATACACTTCGGCAAGAATAAACCAAAATTATTCCCAAATTTAAAACAATTTTTATCTCAAAAAATCAAACATGTACAGTGACTTAACTTAAGATATGCATTAATGTTACCTGGTGTATGCAAGGTATTTTTATTTTGGAGGTCAAAGGTCATTTAAGGTCATTTCCGGTTTTAAGGTAAGTAATTTAAGAAGTTTTATCTCCAGAACTAAGCATAGGAGAATGTTTATTTGATTAGAAACAATGCATTTTGTTGTGGACCTCAGGTTTTTATACGGGATCAACGGTCATTAAGGGGGTAAAAGGTCAATTTCCACAAAATGTTAAAAAAAAATAAGACCAATGGATTATCTCAGCCTATAGATGAAAGATAAAGCCTGTTATTACTACCGTGATGTAACCTATGCTAGAGAGTCTATGATAGTCTCGACCCCAAAGGTCAAAGTTCAAGGTCAAAGGTCAAAATTTACAAATAAGCTCCGATTGAATGAAATCTTGACAGGAATAATCCCGGATATCGTAAATTACAGAAAACATTGCAGTTGACCCATCGTGGACCCAGGGGGTCACGTTTAGAGCTGCAAAGGTCAAATCCGACAATGCTTGGATTGAGTGGAAACTCAATAATATGATCCTTGTAAAGTTGTTACACGTAAAGATACATTTAATGACATGGTGACCATATGGGGAAGGGCAGGGGTCAAGGTCAAGGTCTCCTCAAGGGGTCATTAAGGGGATCACCATCAATTCCCATACGGGCGTCTTGTAAATTAGATCTGTTCCAGGTCTAGTTCACTCTCCTATTGACTAGTGCATATGATTGAAAGTTTATATAATTTGTGGTCGAAAATGAGTGTCTATGCCACGCTGCTCATATTTAAATAGCTGTTGGTGCGGAGAATGGGATAACGTAATACACTTTCCTGAAAAGGTCGCATTTTTTTAAAAGTTCAACAGCTAGACTTTTTAATAGTCATTGTAAAGCTGAAGAAAACACATTTCCAATGCCGATATGTTTGCTAGAAATTGAGATGCACAATCAATATTAGTAGAAGATTTACCACACTCAAAAACTGTTTGGAAGGATATTAAACGTAATAAACAAGGTTTTCACGGACATATGTTTGTATTTCAAAAATCTAAAAAATAAATGAGAACACAAGGAAAAAACATTATACATAATTTCTACACGTTTCGCAACAAGAAAATTGATATTCGATAGAATTCAAGCTGCTAAGTATTTTTTCAATTTTTTTTATAATTTTGATCTTTTGTGTTAGCGACATTCAATTTTCTCCCATTTTTCGATGTTTGAAGGCAACTATCTATAGAAAAGAAATGGAAAGCAATGGCAAAACTATATATGCCAAATGCAGTTCAACGGGCTCCTATCAAAAATCTACCATTTTGTTTCACTAAAGCATGTTTAAAAAGTTTTTATTAACCAAAAGACACAAAATTTCTTGGAAATGCACCGATTTTAATGAAAATCGACCATATTTCATTGGTTACACATTAATTGAAATTGCAATTTCGTATGAGAACAAATACAAATGCTCATTTCTAGTGGAACCAATAAGAAATTCAGCTTATCTTTTTTTATTGAAATAGAAGGCAAATCACCTTTTTAGTTTTAAGACAATTTATGTAGCCAAACAAGGTAAGAAATCAATTGAGTCTATCTGCATGAAATCATAAATGTAAAAATACATGAATGCCTTGATTTCTCGTTGCACATTTAATCAAACAGTATAAAAGTATTCTACATAAAGCCGCCTCAATTTGATGTATATGGGGGTAATGTATAGAGTATCTAATGTTTCTTGCCTACAAACATCAGTACACACTAAAGGTCTGTTCATACTTCACTGCCACTGCATTGCTGTGCCATAAATTAATGCAAGGTTCCGTCACTTCCGCTGAACTCCTAATCGATTTACTGACCGGTCAACCCAGGTCACTGAAGGTCACGGGTTGCAGTACGTTGCAGGAAACTTGCGGAATTTTGGCCTCTGCCACACTGAATGCACCCACTGCATCTTGGCTGCATCGCCAGTTGGGGCTATTCAATGGAACACTCGGATGTGCAACGCAGCATGTCATGGATTTTTTTCTTTTTTGGTGTGATGATAGATATTTATGAGAAGAAAATCCTGAAATTTTGAGCTTCATACCACTTTAGTTTTCCAACAGCACGCATCAGAAATTTAGGGGGGGCACCATCAAAAAGATGTGCGATGCGAAAGCACATTTTGAGAGGGCCACAAACTTGTAATGGACCCCTCCCCAACTTTGAAAATGACTATCTGGGGAATTTTTTTTTGGTGATAGGAATTCAAATCTGGCAACAAAAGCGAGATAAGCTCCTTTACTTAAAGTTTTTGGGTTTAAAAAAAAATGCCCAATATCTTTCATCCGGGACCAAGTTTGGGGGAGGGGTCAGGAATCTCAAAGTACAATATTTAATGTCGATTTTCTTTTTAATCTGAAGTTAAACACTGTCAGGCCTTCTTCCAGTACAATAATAAGTACTTTAGGTAAGTAATAAGTGAGTTACAGCTATTGAAAAAATCAATAATTTTGCATTGTGACATATATTTGCCCCCTGAAAATCATTATGTTGACATACAACATCACCCCTATTACTGAGATATGTGAAGATTACATCATCAAAGAACTATCTTGAAGAACCAGCTTGGTGTTCTGTGTCTTCTGTTTCAGAAAATTAAGCCACTTTTGCTGATATCCCCTAGAATGTAGATGTGATATACACTGTGCATGTACAATGACCTCGCGGTCACATATACCTTGTGTGGGTATTTGAGGGTGTATGTTGTTGTGAAAAAATAAAAGCACACCAAGCTAGTTTTCAAGCGAAAGTTGTTTAATGATATATCTTCAACATAGCTGAAGTAGAGGGGTGGTGTCGAATGGGGGGTCAAAATGTGTCAAAAAAGTCAATTACCATTTTCAAGGGCTGTACCTCACTTAGTAACTTTTCTAAGGTGTTACTAATTGTTCTGGTTAAGGTACTAGAACTCGGATTGACCAAAAATGTAAAAAATTGTTCTTACTTTTGGAGTTATGACCCCCCAGAACGACTTGGCCGAATGAAACAAAGGCGCCTTTAAGCCTCAATTACACTCTACAAGTAAACACGCTATGAACTTCCTGATGCCAGATTTGATTCTACACCAAATATTCCCTTAGCTAATGATTTTCAGTTGTGGAGGGGTTCCTATGTATAATCTGACCCTCTCAACATGTCTTTCACATTGGGCAGCACTTTCAATGGTGACCCCCCTAAATTTCCAATTGCTCTTGCGGGAAAACGAAAGGACTATGAGGCTCAAAATTTCAGGATTTAATATCTCATCAATGTCTACCACACACTGAAAGCGAAAAAAATACACGACGCGCTGCGGTGCACATCTCGCATGTTGACATGCATGGGCAGGTCAAAACTAATTTAACTTGTTGCAGTACTGCATTGCGTTGCAATAAATGAAGGCATGCTGCAAGTGACGATTTTGGTAGACGGCATTGCAGCACGCAACTGCAATGCAGTGTGAAGTCTGAATGGACCTCCAAGGGAAAGGAAGAGATGGGTTGAAAATAACTGAGACTGTTTATGCAACTAAATTCAAAGAGGGTTTATACTTTATTGTCACTACCAAAAAAATCTTAAAAACATAAAAAAAATATAAAACAAATAAGTCACCAAAATGACCTGAAAATATTTGGAAGCCATTGGTATAACTAATACAGAATTGGCTCAGGCGTGCCAAGAGTTAATAAGTTCTCAATTTTACATACCGCAACTTCATCCAAAATTTGTAGCTATTTCCATATGAGGGCAATAATTCGCTTTTAATATTCAGTATGTTTGAATAGATAGAGAGTGACTTTAAGGGTTTGACGTGTTTAGTGAATATATGGTATTTAAAACGGTGCTGATTAAGAATCTGAAAAAAAATGGGGGTCACAACTTTTGTTTTTGAGCTATAGCCCAAACAAAAAAAGACATGTGTCACTTTTAAACCACGCAAGTCTATATGGGAAAAGTCAAAATTTGACATTGGATAGGCCTACAAAATAAAAACTTCTTGATAAATTTTGTAATTTCTAAATATGTAGAGGTCCTGATGGTTCTTCAAACTCAATTTAGTCTTTTTAATACAATTTGGGCGCCTCGATGGGCCGCAAGAAAAGTTCGCGGCACATTCGGTACGCAGCACAGCAGTGAAAGCGTGAGTAGAGGATGCGCCAACTGAAGAAGGCGTAGACGGACTCGCCCATTGACGCAATTTTGTTTTTATTTTAATTCTCTATTTTTTTTAATTAATAATTAACAAACAAATGCACAGAGATCCACGGTGTCTGCGCGTGGAACTTTCGCACCTCAAAATACGTCTTCTTTTGCCGCCGACAGTGGGTGCTAATTGAATGCTGAGAAAGCTCAAAACAGCTTGCGCGTAAACCAGATTCACACGTCAAACACCCAAGATATATGAAAATTTTGAGCATTAGGCGAGTTTAGCTGAAGCATATTTTAAAAAAAAATTAATAGTTCTCCCATTGAACGGTTACAGGATAAAAACGTGCCTGACCCTGTCACTTTGCCAAATCAAGGACCTTCAATGACAGAACTTGCAGAAAATAGGTTTTTTTGGGCAAGAGAAAGCTAAATTACCCATCTTAGAGGGAATTGAATGTGAAAATTTCTTTTTAACAGGTCTTTCGGTGAGAAACAAAATCAGTTACTCCAAAGTTGCAGGGTTTTGGGGGGATGATGTTTTTAAAATTTTATTAAAAATACATGTAGGGGTCTTTGGGTGAGAGTGGTAATTAAAATTTTAAGAACAACAATATTCAGGGGGTTTGCGCGACAACGATGCTGTGAAATGAAGCTTAGTTAACAGCCTTATAATAGTGGAATAGCCCCGTGGATTTTAGTCCGTGCATCTTGGGTCACCTGGATGGGTCCACATTTTTTATGGGGCTTCATATATTTGATATATTTTTATTAATTTGTTTTACTCAACTCAAAATGAGATTATCTCTTATAAGATCAAAACTATTTGGGGAACAGGGTGTTCTGAGAGCAGGGTTAAAAAAAACACGAGGGCTAAGGGCGATTAGCCCCAGTTTTCACCAAAATATCCCTTGTGAAAAATTTAGCCTATGTTAAAATGTACTACGAGGTGGTAGATATGGCTATAAGGACCATAATTCCAGTTAAAAGGACTCCCAAAATTAACACTCATATTTGCCCTCTGGATCAAAATTTTTGAATTTAAATCCAGTGCAAAAAAGATGGAATTCAGCGATCCAATAACGATCCTTTAAATAGTATTTTGATTCGATTCAAATTCAGTTCTTTTCAGTTACAAAAAAATTTAAATTCAAATTCAATTCACTGGATCAAATTAAAAATCACGAAAATCATTTTGATCCATTTCGATTCGAATGCACGAAATAACACTAAGGTGGTAGCGGAGTAGGTAGACAATGGGGGGTATGTGGGAAGAGAGGTAAAGCAATCAGTGTGGTGTGAGAAAATGCGGGAAATGGATCCATGGGAGATGCACAAAGATGAAGAGAGTGCCCCTAGTTTGGCAAGAGTTTTTGTGTAGAAGAGGTGAGAAGGGAGCTGGAGGGATGGTGGACCAGGAAGAAAAGTTGTGTGATGAGTGGAGTCAGTGAAGGAGTTCACATACCTAGGGGATAAGGTTTGTGGGGTGGTGGATGTGAGGGGGTGACAGCGAGAGTTAGGTATGGGTGGGTGAGTTATGGAATGGGGGGTTGTTGCATGGGAAAGATATCCTTTGAATGATGAAAGGAATGGTTGGATACGAGCACTGTGTGGAAGATCAGTGATGCTGTAGGGGAGTGAGAAGTCGGTGTCTGAGCGGAAAATGAGAGATGGGGATTTTGAGGAGGACAGAGGAGAGCAATGATGAAGAGCGATGTGTGGTGTGTGAAGTTGATGGGCCGGATGAGGACTGAGGACGTGATGCCAATGTTGGGTTTGGAAGAGGAGGTGGACCGGTTGGCGGAGGCGAATAGTGTACGTTGGGTTGGGCATGTGTGGAGGAAGGATGACGAGCATGGTTTAAGAAGGCTTTGAGTTCGAGGTGACGGTGGAGGAGGAGGGGACATTTCCAAAGAAGACATGGAAGAATACAAGTGGAGGAGGAGAGTAGGAGGGTGGGCTGAGGATGGAGGATGATTGAATCGGGTGAAATGGAGGGAAGGAGTCAGGGCGGTTGCTGCAATGTGAGGTGAATCCGAGCCCACCCCCGTTGAAGGGACAACCGGTATTTAAACTTTGGTTTAGTAGTAGTTCGATGATGTTTTATTATTTCTATTTTCGTTCTTAAATCCATCTCTCTTCTCACCAAGCTAAATATATGTATTTTATTGCCCCCTATAGAAAATGGAACAATCCAAGAACTTTAGTTGTTACGTTCAAGGTCATATTAAAAACATTAGTTACAAAAAATGGAGCACGAAGTTTTTGATGGGGTAAGAACACGCCAAAATTATCTAAACACTTGGCGGTTGTTCGAATGCCTAAATACCTACCGCCAAATGACTGAATATTTTTCGATTCCAAACAGCTAGATTTAGATATTTCAAATATGTTTAAACATAGGCAAATGGTTGTTTAATTTTACAGTTTGTACAGTGAAATGGTTGGCCGACCCCATTGAGAACAGTCATAAGTCCCACGTTAAAATTGTGGTTTTTAGTAATCAGCTGTGAAATAAAATTAATATTTTTTACTGAATAATACTTGCTAATTATTCAAGTAAACTACAGTATGTAACGTGGCTTTACCGTATTGATTTCACAAAACTTCCAATAATCGTTGAGGATATAAAAATCCCGAATTATTAAACGATTTGAAATTCGACTTGACTCATTCAGCAACGTCAATTCTGCGCTTCTTACCAACAACACAGACGAAGGCTGTATTGATTGAAATTGAAATAGTACTAGTATATCTAATTATGAAGTAACTCAACTACATAGATAGAGCATGTCATGCTATATACATGTGCTACAATCATTTAAACGTGTGTTAGTAATGTGGAACAACTCCTTGGTTTTACTTTTCTATGTTCAAGGCAAAACACACAATTCTAAATTACTATTTTATTACTTAAAAGCTATCCATCAATGAGCTTCTATGTTAGTGACAAATTCGAGTAAGATGTGGAAGAATTTGCTTTATCTTTCCTCCATCATACAAATAAATGAAAATTAATCTTAAGTTTTCTATTATGTATACTTTATTCTAATTTTGCTAAAAAGCACGCTAATACGGTATTTATACAAATTCAAAAATTATAGAAGCATGTTTGCTGGAATTCATGTACGTCATAAAAAAGGTACCGATTTTTTTTCTTAGTATATTAATATTTTGTCTAATGAATAATATGTTTAAAAGGAAAAAACTAGACACATGAAGTTTTTCCTTTTCTTGACCGACACCTCAACCCCTACCTGGCCGAAATCAGAAAGCAAGCCTGAAATATTGAAAGTTTAGTCTATCAACTGTTTTTTCAGCCGTTTTTACAAAAACGAAAATCGACCTTTTTCGTTCTACTCTTCTCCCCCGCCACGAAAAGGATGTTCGTTTCATATGGATTCTTTGATCTTTTGCTTTGTTACTATAGATTTCGGCCCTTAACATTAATAAGAAGGCCATGGACCAGTATGAATGGCTTTACAACTAATTTATACAAGTCTGATGTGTATTCAGTTGTGAAAACTAAGCCATTGGAATAAACCACACCGGAATGGTTTTATTACAAAATATGCCTGATTTACACAAACAAGAAAAGCTTAGCTTTTTCCATTTCAGGTGAAAAAAAAAAAACACATAAAAAGCAAAACAATTTATCAAAAATTTAGGGTGCCAATATGCAAAATGTGCCAGTCTTCCTTGAAGGGCATATGAACAGGATTGCAATTAGCCCGGCATGTTTTAAAGAGGAATGAGGACATTTCCAGAAAGAGCGCCCCCCAATTTTTTTCGAACCCAAATTTTTTGCAAAAAAAGAATGCTTACCAATGTAGTGGCACGACGAAATTCCCAACGCATGGTTTTCTTTAGGGACGATTACGATAGCAGGGGAAAGTTCAACAAGGTTTTGCAAGTTCATTTTTGTACGGTGTTGTCCAATAAAACTTTCAAAACGTTATCGGTAGATGGTCTACGACCGATCCAGGGCATATTTGAGAGAAAATTCGTATCCTCAAAAAATCTCCTCGGTCACTTTAATAGCTTATATTACCAGTATGTGATTGCCCTAACTTTCTCTGTATTAATACCTTTATTCACACTCGAATAGTACTTTTGACTCCCGAATGGATGGCTGGATGCAATAACTAGTGCATTTTGAACGTCATAATAACGGAATGCTGAGGCTTTGTAGCACTTACAGCGATATCAATATCATTCTTCCAACCAAGTCACTAAACAATACTAGTTATACCAATATGAAATATTATATTACTATTTATATAACGGCCTATACCGCTTCTTTAATTGAATGATATAAATAAAAAACAACAAGCTGAATTAATGTTGCCCTGTTTTCTATTCAAGGCGGCACCACATTCAAAACATCCTAGAAGTACGACCCAAAGCGGTGCATTATTAGTAACTCACAAGCTTTTGTCAGGCTGTAGGGCCGGCCGGCCGCCCGATGACTGCGTTTTCTACGTCAAAATAGCTTCATTCTATTGACACTTACGACATTGAGACAATGGTTAATGTTGCGGCTCACACATGGCTATTGAAGGAACACGGACTGTATTGTCACATGTGTATTGGCATGCGAATTGTCAAGGCTTTTCTTAACCAAATACAAGCCAGTATAATTTGAAACAAATTCATTCTTTGTGGCAATCATCCTGTTAACGCTGTGACAGGTGTAGATTAGTTCATAGATAATGTAGTGCCAGTGCAGAAGATTTACACATGATTGGGAGTTGTGAAGATGAAATCATAAACAAAAGTGGGTCAAGTTGATAAAAAATCAAATTGCATTAATTTATTTTAAAAATACACACCTGAAAAAAACATTAATCACAATTAAGTAGGTTGGTTTAGATACATCATCACGCTGCCTTCAAAAAAAATCAACAAAAATAACAACTATATATATGTATATTGCTGTTATACCCGGAAAAATAAAGAAACATGGAGTGCAAACAAAAAATTATGCAAAGTGATGTTAATTAAGTCAGAACTCCTAAACCACTGATGCAAAACCTTGTTAAAAAACTTTTCAGACACCTTATATATTTAACAATTAATTTTTAAGCCAGAAAAACCTATATGTACTCCAAATTTGGGTTTTTGCTTAACGGAGCAATTCGGCCTGAGATCTGCGCCCCTATCATGGGGATAGGTACCACACTATTTGCATAGCGTATACACAAAGGCAACCCAAAAACATTTGGATCCTATAAATACAATATCGTTGGGTTAATTGGTTGCCTATTATGACCCTGATTGTAGTAGGTCCTCTGTAGTATGGGTGTAGGTACCCACCTCATTTGCATTAGAGTACACAGAGAGAACCCACCACAAAAGGCTGCAACATGTAGGAGGTATGAATCCTATTAAAACCACAATAGTTGGGAATTTGGTTGTGTACATAACAACATTCCTTCTGTTAACAGTACTGCAAATGAACCCATAAATGAGATAGTCAAGCTTACTTACCAGTTCCTTCTCTCTGGTCCTTATTTCTTTCAGGATATCAGACTCTTCAGCAACAAAAGCGCCTCGGTGAGATCTGACTGGTCCCACCTGTACCTGAATTGGCTTTGCCAACCCACCCTGGGCAATTCGCCTATCCAGTTCACGTTTTCGCTCCTCTTTCTTTCTGGCAAGTTCGTCTTCTTTCTGTTTCCTTTCTGCTTCTTGCACTTCACGTCGTTTCTCAGCCTCGGACAGCTTAAGCATGGCTTGCTGTATATACGAATAAGAGAATAGCGGTTTGAGGGTGGACTATGCTTCAAATTGATGGGTGCATAAGTGAATAGAATTAATTCATTCTCTTCAACCTGAATTACTTGATGGTGCATTTCGTGATTTCAGCACTTTCTGTTTTATTCAATGATCACTAGATATCCTTGAGAAAAGCTTATTCTCGAAATTTGAGCTGATCTCGGTCTTGCGGTTTTGTGTTATGAGTAAATGCTTGTTTCCCACAGTCCCATAGGCTACTGTGCTGTAATTTCTGTCCGTTTACGGACAGGAAATACAAAATTGTGAATTTCTTGCAGATGCGACTGAATTTGCATGTAAGATTAGGCACACATAGATGATATAAAAATCTCAACATTTTTTAGGCAAGTCGGGGGAGAAGAGGCTATGGATCACGAAATGCCCCTTCAAAGTACATGATCTCAGCATCTTCCTTTTTGTTCATAAATCTATAGATACCCTTGAAAAAAAGCTTACGTCCAAAATTTCAGTTAATGGTGCAATTATTTGCATCACATTGTTTCATAGGCCATTGTGTTGAAATTGTTGTCCATGTAAATGTATGGACAGAAAATTTTAATTTACAGATTGCTTCAAAAGGAGATTAAATCTGCAAGTAAGATTAGGCACACATGCATTACTTAAAGAGACATGAGGAGATTTCCCGAAAGAAGCGCCCCCAATTTTTCTCGAACCTAGGTTTTTACATATTTGGAATGCTTACCAATGTATTAGATCACACCTGAAGTGAATAAGCCAAATACGCCGTCTTTATGTAATAAGATGATGATTTAGTACTTTCTGTTGTGCACGACAGAAAGTCAAAGCATGGTTTTCTATGGGGAACGATTACGATAGCAGGCAAGTTCAAAACAAGGTTTGCGGTTTTCTTTTACACCTGTTTGTCCAATAAACCTTCCAAATGTTCTCAGTAGGTGGTCTACAACCGATCCAGTGAAATTTGAGAGAAACTCATATCCTAAAAAAATCTCCTC
>JAMKCH010056820.1:0-17264 GCA_023653785.1 Ophioderma brevispina | reverse complement strand
GAAAAGCAACGCGTCCTTTTCCGCGAAGATGTCCGAGATACAATGAAAAGCATTGCGTTATTTCCGGGAAGCAGGCCGAGATTGCAATTAGAATCATTGCGCCAGTTCGATCTTCTGCGGCCAAACTGTCCAGATGCAATGAAAAGCATCGCGCCAATTTGGATCTTCTGCGAGATGCATTGAAAAGCATTGCGCCAAATTCCATCTTCTGCAGGCCAAAACTGTCCAGATGCAATGAAAGCCATCGCGTCATTTTCCGGGAAAACGTCCGCGATGCATTGAGAAAGATGCGCCAATTTCGAATCTTCTGCGGGGCAAAACGTACCAGAGCAATGGAGAGAAGCACTTGCGCCATGTTCAATCTGCTGCGGGAAAAAATGTTCCCCGATGCAATGAAAAGATCGCGTCATTTTCGGGGGAAGATGTCCCAGATGCATTTAAAAGCATCGGTCATTTCCAGGAAGACGTCCCAGATGCGTTTAAAAGCATTGAGAGTCAAGTTCGCGACAAAAAATAGTTGTTGACGGCCGAGATGCACAGAGATGACAAATTTCCGGACGGTACCAAGGAATAGCGATGCTTTTGATGCCTCCGTTCGACGGTAGGGTTAATGAGCACATTTGCTATTGTCAATACGACTGTAGATTAACCACTTGGTGGGGAGCCATCTTAAGTTTAGGCACCAGCGTACGTCGTTGTATTCTTTGTCTGTTTTTTGTCTGCATTAGAGTCTAAAAAATTGATGTAGCACAAAGAGATCCATCCTAGATTACAATGACCCTTTCAAGTGGACAGCCGGTTGGAGCATGCACTGACTTTTACCGTGAAAATCATGCTCACTTCAAAACTTACGGAATTAAGGTCACTTTACTTTTCAGAATTTCGCCCCTTTCTCTCATTATTTTACAGTGAAAAGACATTAGCTGATCAGCAGAGTTGAATTTAAAGGTAATATCAGTGTTTGCTAAATAAGAAATCAAAAAACATCATAAGTCAGATGTGTGCTGTCTGAAACAAGGTCAGGTATCCTAACATGCCCGGCAAATGATAAGACCAGAAGCAAGGCTGAATAAGGACAAAATCGGAAATTTAGTCATGTACTCTCTGATGGACACTTACTACAAACGTAATTGAATTCGAGATTTGTATCATGGAACACTGCCATTTTCTTCTTTTATGTTTAATTCTTTTTTTGTTCTTCAGTTGGACAAAAAGTAACTTACAAAAAATTTACAGACTTATCCTTCACTTTTGAGCTATTCCAGCAAATTTGAAGTATTCCTATAAATCACTGATAGTGTCTTTAAGGTGAACAGACTTTTTTTGACCAAGGAGGGGAACACGACAAATACTAAAATGAAACGGGGAAAATATGGAATTGAAATTTGAGAAATTTGCGAAAAATAATTGAGAACACAATATCTTTTAAGTGAACGCGATTGAGAAACATGAAATTTTTGTTGAAAAAAATGTCAGTTCCCTCAGTTTCTCCCAGTCACCTTAGTTTAAACATTGATTGGTCCCTTACTAACATTGCTGTAATGTTACTGATATCATTGTATCATTTTTTTGTATTTTCTACAGAGCAAAATTATAGAATTCAATGGTACTATACCAATAATGTACAATCCACTGGAAATAATGGATAACATTCACTTTGCTCGAAGTCTAGATGAGCTTGGAAAACAGGTTAGTGGAGATGTTTTCATAAGGTGGTCCACTTTTGCTGACACTTTTTTGCCTGAAGGTCTGACAGTATTTTACATGATTATTTAACACTTTCCCTGGACCCGTGCTAGGCAAATTCATGGGCCTCACACACCAAGGACTTTAGGGATAAAGATCGGCAATTACTGACCTCCTGTCGGCTCACATGTGTTGGCAGACGAGCTGATATCGGGTTGCAGTTTCATTGAAAAACGGCCTCGAGGCGAGACACTCTGGCTAGAATTCTAGGGCAGACTGCAGTCAGAATTGCTATGTCTCGCTAGCTTTGAGTAATGGTTCAACTTCACTGCACTAAAACAATGGAACCGCTGAAGCGAATCTTAGCCCAAAGTCCGGGGATCGTGTTAAACCTAATTCTAACTTTTGCCCCAATCCCAACCGTAACTGCAACTGATCCCAATAGGATCACAGGCTTATAAGAATGGAGTCATGAAGGGTGTTTCTGTAAGGTGACCTACTTCTTTCTGACCACTTATGAATTCGGAAACCTTAACGGAATAAGCCATATGGTCATTTGCTTTATTTTATTAAGGTTTCTGAATTCATATGTGTGTCAGAAAGAAGTGGGTCACCTTACGGAAACACAAGTCATGAAGTTCATTTTGAATAAGTAGAGAAAAGGTCACATGGGCTGATTAAAGGGCCATTCTTTGAAAATCTATAAATTCCTTCAGCCACAAATTGCTATAATCACTAAACTTGGTGAGAAAAACTGCAGACCCAAGGCCCATGCAGTGTGTTCACAGATTTAGGTCAAAGGTCTATTAAAGGGGCATTCTTTGAAAATCTATAAATACCTTCATTGTGCCACAAATAAATTGCTATATAATCACCAAATATGCTCAGAAGACCCACTGACCCAAGGTCCATATGGGGTGTTCACAGATTTGGGTCAAAGGTCACATGGACCGATTAAAGGGGCATTCTTTGAAAATTTATAAATTCCTCTTTGTGCCACAAATAAATTACTATAATCACTAGATTTCTTCAGAAGAACAGTTGACCAAGGGCCCATATCAATGACCTGCTGAAATTTGGTGTGTGGGTAGAAATGGGTACTGTGAAGTTAAAAAAGTGGCCAACAGTTTTTTCTTTGAATAGAGTGAGTGCGAAAGCCAAGAATTGCAAAATTCTAGTTTATATCAGATAAAACATAAACCTCTCATTCTCTCATTAGGATCAAAAGGTGAATCTCTCTTCATATTTCCCTTTATCCTTTTATCAACATTTTGCTCTACTTTTAAAACTAGACTGAAGACATACCTTTTTTGTGTCGCCTGCCCTAAGGCAGGAAGACACATAGGGATCACTTTGTCCACTGTAGTCGGTTGTCTGTTGTTGATGTCTGTTGTTGTTGTGAAAAAGGGTTAACATTTGCTTGTAATATCCGCATACTTTGATGGATTTAAACCAAACTTCAGTCATAGATGCAACATGGGATCCCGCATTTGCTTATGAGGTCAAAGGTCACAGGTCATTTGAGGTCAAGTTGTAAGATAGGCTGAAAATGTAAAATTGACCTAAATTGAAAAATTGAAGTTCAATTGGAACCAAACTTGAACCATAGGTGCAACATTGGATCCTTCATATGTTAATGAGGTCAAAGGTCACATTCCAAGGTCAAAGGTCAAATGAGACCTATCATTACAAAACCGCGACGGCAGGCGACACATCAGAGTGAGTTAGTTTGGTTGGCAAATTGGTAATATGCTGAACCTCTTTTTAATAATTGAAATGTTAAAATTATTAGGCTTATATATAGTTTATATTGTATTTCATTTAATTTATAGATTAAGAAACTGTATTTTTTGGGTGTGTCTGTGTGATTATGTACAGCACTTAGATACTTTGTTGTAGTGCTTTATAAGTGGCAATTATTGTACTAATAGTGGTTTAAGGGGAAATTCTGTTTTGTTATGCACAAAAGTTGACGTTGGGGCGAATTTCTGGTTCCTCTTAACGTTATCCTTTGTTTGCGTTTATATTCCGTCAAAAGATATGAAGAGTAATTTATTCAATGATAACTAACAAAGGATATGAAATATTAATTAAAATAACAAATAAATAGCTCATTATACGCTAATGAATGATTAATTTTTTTCGCCTTATCCCACTTCAAACGTACTTAGTATAAAATTATTATTATTATTATATTTTGTTAGTTTACTAGAGTCCCAAATCCTGTTCAATTATGTGGCTATAGCCCGCTATTGTTGATTACAACAGCAATCGAGCCTTTCACAAATATTGTGTGTGTGTTTTTTGTTGGGCCCCCAGCTTTAGCTGGCAAGACCACTTAGCAATCCGTTGTGCTGTTATGTTTGTACTAAATTGTTGAAGTTTTTTTTTTAAATGGATCTCAATTGAAAAAAAAGTTGTAGTTTTCCAATTGGAACCACACTTTGTGGTCAATGATGTGCCACCTTGGATGCCCTCATATTTTGATGAGGTCAAAAAGGTCTTGTGCCAGTCAAAGGTTCATGTAGTCAAGTTAAAAATAGGCTAAAAATGAAAATTGACCTACATTGAAAAGTTGAAGTTCAACTGTGATCATGGTGCAATATGGGATCCCTCATTGTTGATGGAGGATCCAAAGGTCGTGTGCCAAGGTCAAAGGCCTGAGGCCCCACAGCTTATATTCTTTGAAGTTGAAGCCGAGAACCGCCAAATTCTAGTCCATTTGCAGTGATACATCTTGTAACTCTCCTGGGAAATGATTTGACATGAAGATGGCATATGGAATATTTATTTATGGGTAACACCCTGGGGTTGTATACTTGCAGTCAACTGAATATGAATCCGGCAGTCTGGTGGCCTGGTTTTTTCATGATCCATTCAGGCAAAACATTTTGGCAGGCGACACAAACGTTCCGGGACTGATTATTTTTTTTGGGAAGGGGAAAGATGGGGTGTTTTGGAATGGAAAATGGGGTGTGGGGAAGGGGAAAAATGGGGGTGTTAGAAGGTGAAGATAGGTGGTTGGGAAGGGGAAGATGTGGATTGGTTGGAAGGGGAAATATGGTTGGTTGTGGGGTAGGGGAAGATGTGTTTGGGGAGGGGAAGATGGGTGTTTAGGAGGAGCCCGATTGGGTGGTTGAGGAGGAGACGATTGGGTGTTGGAGAAGTACCAGTTGGTGTAAAGGTTTGACTTTTATGTTTTTGTTGAGCCGGGGAAGAAGGGTGTTGTGTTTTGTGATGTGGGAAGGGGAAGATGGTGGGTTGGGAAGGGGAAGATGGTTGTCTTGGGGAGGGTTGAGCTTTTTACTTGGGAGGGGGGCTCATGGCACAACAGAATTGTGCTTAGCTGAATGCAGACTCCACAAAGCGGGTACAAAGCATGCCAAATCAAGCCTTTCATAAAGGGCTAAGTTCTTTAATTAATAAACTAACATTTTATTTTGGCAATAAAGTAATCCATCAATGTCAAGTCCAAAAAAAAGTAGTATGATTCATCATTAAACTTTGCTAATGATTCGAAGGATGGTCTTGTACTTGTGTATATGCTAACATTTTTTCGATGTCTCTGGCAGCACCGGGGGTGGGATTGTCCAAAAGCAGAAGAATGGGACCGAATGACAGCCCAGGATTATATTGACAAGACTTGTTGGTTCATAAACACCAAAAGCATGGCAATAAATTTGACAAGGCAGTTTTGCACAGAGCTTGTTAATAATCTATTTTCTGTACTTCCTGTGGTATATCAAAGCTGGATGGCAGGTATGTTGGAGAAAGTTGACTTTGTGACTGCTGGCACGTTTATGGCAACAGGGGTAATCTCCACTTTAGTTTTTTAAAAGTATAACTTCCTTTGCGCATTGTATGAACTGGGGGAGGTACTCACATATGAAATGGATATAGGTTGAGGCTGGCACTCTCAGACCCAGAGGCATTTAGTGACGGGACACATAAAAATAGGGGTCGTTGGGTGAGAGACGGTACCCCAAAATAGGTTTTTTGGGTGACAAATTTGCTAAATTTTGCAAAAAATGGAGTCTGGGTGAAATTTTTCAAAATTTTCCCCCAAATAAGGATCTTTGGGTGACAGTGGTAAAATTTTAAAAAAATATGGGGTCATATGGTTTTCACGATGCTGAAAATGGGGGTCATAACCCGTCACCTTCAAAATGGGAGTGCACTCACCACGTCAGAACCAAGATTCTGGTATCATTAAACCTTGTGTTTTTTCATTTCATCTGCAAAATTTTCTGGCTGAACTCTTTCCTATTATGATGCTGCAGCATAAATTTATCGTTCGCTGTGCACAGGTAATTTGAGAAGGATAGTTCTGACATAGGCTCGTATTGGGAAAACACCGCATATCTTCCGAATGATATTTTATTTTGAAACTTGCAACCATGAAGAAAGAATACATTTCCTAGATTAGGCAAAAAAGAAAACCAAGTTTGTCTCAGAAGAAATGTGAAAAATGCAAATGCATTTTTTGTTTGTTTTTTTTACATGCTAACGCGAAATGCAGGGTTTTTTTACATTTTTTTAATTGCATTTTTGACCCACTTCATTTTTTCGGTGCTTCGCGGCCAATCATTTTTTTCTGAAAATTTTTTTACAAAATCAAGGGAGCAAAAACCTAAAAAAACAATGTGCTAAAAGACCTATTTTAAGCAAAATGCGTGCAGTCTTCTGAGACAAACTTGTTTTTTTCTTGGCCTGATGTGAAAGTTATTCCACTAAATTTTAGCATAAACTTGGCAGCAGTGATCAGCAAACCCCCTATACTTGTAAAACACATTAGCACAACAGGTCATGGCATCTAATTATTGAGCACGGCTGTGAAAAAATGCCAATTTCCCGTGAACAACAACAAAATTTCCCTTCAAGATGCCAATGTCCTTCATATTCTTATGTATTTCTTTATTTTACATACTTACAATTTCCCTCCAATAGTAAGATTTCCCTGGAACAGGTTCCGAAGTTCCGCACTTTTTCGCAGACTTGCTTTGAGCACCCTCTGTTGTCAGGTATAGCAAACAGACAATAACTGTACGATGCTTGGGTTGACCGTGCAATTGAGAATTAAGTATCTTGCCTAGGACATAGCATGTTTGACTGCTGAGGGGAGTTCAAACTCACAATTTAGAATGGTCTTAGATCATGAGTCCTGCACTCTACCTGTTATGTCACATGTTCTAGCAGTTGCCCTATTTTGGTGCCTATTGTAATTATCCAATCAAACATACTGTAATGCTCGTTGGTGTAAACAATGATCTTTGGGGACATGTTGGTCTATGGATAATGAACTGCCGACCTCATGATCCACGGTTGTGGGTTCGAGCCCCGCTGTGGCCATTGTTGTGCACTTGGGCAATGCACTTTACCTCACTTGCCTCGTCGACCCAAGCGATATTTGGGTACCTTTTGTGGAATATTACAATCTAATGTGCTATAGGATTGTTTCTGCTTGGCAAGCTGCCGCCTAGATGAAGCCAAATGATTGTGACGATTTCCTGACTGGCAGCGATAATAAATAGGCAACAGCGCTGTGATCTTGATGAATGGCACTCTATAAAAGCCAATATATTATTAGTATTATTAGTATAGAGATGTTCCTATGGGGGGTGAGGTCATGGGCTAAGAGCCTAACACTAACGCCACCAATCATACAAATACCACAGTACCGGTGAGCAAATGCACACTCATTCCTTGATGTAGCAATCGCATCATCAAACGAAGACTCAAAGGGGCACAAAATCGCTGGCTGGACCAGCGACACCATCGTAGACTGTTGTGTCCCCAGTGATAGATTCGAGACCGACCAAAATTTCAAACATTTCTGCTTCCTCTCTCCCACTATTCCTTCACTCTCTTCCGGGAAATAGGCTAGAAACAGATGTGTTGTTAGGGTTAAGGCCACCACCTCTCATTTACCAAGATGTTTTTCACTTACAAAAATGGCAGGTAATAAAATATGGTGAAAATGTCCTTTGACAGGGAGTCATATAGTGCATTCAGTATTTAAAGGTGTATTTCGTGATCCAAGCACCTAATTTTTGTGTGGCCTGCAAGAATTGCAGGAGGCGACGCTGAGCAGTCCTTAATTCTGTCTGACTGTGTGCCTGTGTTGCTGTATGGCCGTGTTTTCAAAGGTTAAAGTTTTGAATAAAGTTTCTCATTCTAGAAGTAAAAGTCCAATTGCTACAGAAATTGGGTCATAGATGCCCCTTGGGATCCTTCATATGATGAGGTGGTCAGGTCAAGGGTCACATACCAAGGTCAAAGGTCATATGAGGTAAAGTTATAAAATGGCTGAAAACATCAAAAATAGTAGTGAAGGAAAGGTGGACCGTGAAAGCAGGCTACACTTGTGGTTTGAGAACCGCTTGTTTTGTTAATCGTCAGTCGATATGAAAAAATGTAATTTCTTCTGTTCGTTTAACGGACAGGAAGTACCAATTGAGAAAAAATCTTCCTTATAGATCGAATTGCACACGGCACACATCCCCCTAACAGGCTCTCGTCTCGTAGCCTATCTCCCAGGAGGAAAGGGAAGGGTAAAGAGATATAGAGCTAAAATAAGATTTTCACATTGGTGGTGGCAATCGAACCGCGGGGACCCGCCGCCCCCAGTCCTATGACTGGCTAGGACAGAGCCCATGAGCCATCGGACTTCGTATGATTAGTGTTCCCTCACATGATTTGGACTTAGTGCATATTTGTTGCCTCAGTGGTTTCGGTATATTGGTGGTCTGTGGTGGGCTGTTAGGGTTTATACTTAGGCCAACATTTCAGATGATATATAAATCTCAACCTTTTGAGATATGTCGGGGGAAGAGGTTGTGGATCACGAAATGCCACTTAGGTTGCACACCACCAAATAAATTGCCATTTGTTTATGTACAAAATGGCCCTAATTAAAACAAATTTCTCATTAACAAAGCGACTCAGTTACTTAAAGGAGAACCTTTACTAAGAATGATTTATTATAATATACGATATATTGAACGCAATTCGAGTGGTTTCATGAAAAAAACGGAAGTGTACTAACCATAAAAAATAAATTCAAACATTTTGTCTGACCACGCGCTATTTGAAATTCGCGCTAGTGTATATGGGATATGTATACGTGTTATGCGATACGGATGGCACAGTAGCGTCATACACCTTCACGCATGGTGCTTTCATAATGTGTTATTCCTATGGCATGTATGACGCAAACGTGCCGGCGGTATCGCATAACACGTTATGTCCTAGTGCGATCTTTAAATAGCGCATGGTCAAACTAGATTGTTTAAATGTTAAATTAATTGTTATGGTTAATATAATTCCATTTGTCGATGAAACTACTCGATATGTGGTCAATAATTATTTTATATAGTATATTTAGAGAATAAAGGTATGATTTTGGGAACCGGTACTCTCTTTACGACGAATTGAACCCAAGGCGATACCATTATTTTAAGTGGAAGAACGAGGCCGAGGGCCGAGTTCTCCACGCAAAAATAATGGTGTCGCCGGGTTCAATTCGTTGTAAAGAGAGTACCGGTTCCCAAAATCATACCTTTATTCTCATTCTTAAACAGCTTATCATTTAAGGTCATCTTTAACCCAATTTCGCGATGCTTTATGGCTTAAATACAACAAAAAAGGACTGCCACCACCCAGTGACAACAATCGAACAACCCGTTGAACGCAACGATCATACGCAACGAGACGCAACGTTGGCAGGCGCGCGCGAACGTAAAAAACGCAGTATGACGTGAGCGCTTCAACCTAAAAATAACATCAATACGCAGCGCGTACTACCTGGGTTCAATTAAACGAATTGAACCCGGGCATCAGCCAATGAAAGTACTTACATTTTCACAGCTGTTTAAGAATGTATAATATTATTCGCTGTACTGGTTTTCCTTTAATGCATTACCTGAGAATGCTAGACCTCTGCATCCCATTCAGCCAGAAGAATCCATAAGTGACCACAGATTTTTCGAACGACTGAAGCATGAAGACAAAATGATTTTGATCCCCCTCTGAAAACCTTTGGCCTTTCAGTCGAATATTCCTTTGGGTGGGTGTAATAGTACTTGTAATTACTCAGTAAAAGACCACGACCTTTTTGTTTATCTTGATGTCGTGCTGATTGTATCGTTAAAATAATTTCTAACACAAAAGAAATAGTGCCCCTAGGAAGTTCCGGTTTTTACTATTTTTCAATTTTAACTTAATTTTGGCCCACCATTTTAATTTTTTTCTAAACAACACTTTGCCAGAGGTTGTCAAACCAGATCTATTTAGTGGTGTGGAAATCTTAAGAGATCACATGCTATATAGGGGTCCTGTGAGGTTATTATTTGAAACTCTGGCATTTGAAGCCAAACTCAATTAGTGTCATATAATATACTGACCGGCTTCATCCTAATGAAAAAAAAAGGTGTTTCTATTTGTTCAGCACCTCCAGCCGAACTTTAAGGGTCCATAATTAATTCTAGGCTTCATCGAATCAACCTCCAGCAGAATTGAACGTGACTTGCAAAGTTGGTACATACATCAATGGTTTCTTTATCAGCATTCTCAATGTTACAGCTACAGTAAGGACATCTTCTCAAGGCCATATCTTCTTTGCACTTGATTCTCCAAGGGTTTCAATTTCTGTCTCTAGCTAACAAATACAGGATATTAATTAATTGTCTATTTGAATTTTTTCAGGTGTTCAAAGATAATAAGTACATCGGATGGTGACAGTAAAGACTAAACTCTGTTTCAGATTTTATTCATAACCTTGCCTTGGAATGGATAACCGTGCAGGATTGCTGTTTGGGTTTCCGAATTTTGAAATCACAAAGATTTTGTATTAACATTGAATGCCTTTAATCTTCTTCTTTTGTTTTTTTGTCTTGTCCCTGAGCTTACTCAGAGCAAACTAAGAAATCACTAATTTTTTTAGGGATCGTCCGATGAAAAACCCTTACGCAGCAGATTCCCGTGGGCGTCTGCGGCGGCGGCGGCGTCGCGTAGCCATTTCTTGTAACAAATATCTGGAGAAATCTATATGTCACACGCCGTGCTGAAACTTTGGTGGAAGGGTGCAGTGCTACAGATTCTCGAACTGATGTAGATTTACAAATTCAGTATATATGCGACATTCTAAGTACCGACCCTAATTTGCATAATATTAATTAGCCAAGATTTTACCTATTTTCATGATTTTCATTGGGCACTGTTTGTGAACAAAATATCCTGGAGATCGTACGGTCACCAGGGCTTGAACTTGGTTGAAGGGTGGGGGGCTACAGATCCTCGAACTGATTCGATTTACAACAGTATATATATCAATTGTAAGTAACCTAATTTGCTAATTAATTATCATATTTTTACTAGGTTTTCATGATTTTCATTGACTACTTTATGGTGAAACAAAATACCTGGAGATCCGTATGTCATACGGGCTTGAAACTTGGTGTAAGGGTGCGGGGCTACAGATTCTCGAACTGATTCGATTTACAACAGTGGATATCTCGCATTGTAAGTACCTAATTTTTGCATATAATTAGCATATTTGACCTATTTTCATGATATTCATTGACACTTGTGAACAAATTCTGGAGATCTGTACGTCACACATTGACCGCCACACTTGGTGGCTCGATCTGACTTGATTTGGTGGTGTGGTAGTGGGGGTGTGGTCTTGGAAGTATTGGTGTGTGCCGTCAGGGGATTGGGTGTGGTCTGTGGGTGATGGGTGTGGTCTGGGGGTTTGGGGTGTGTTTGGTCTGTGGGTGGTGTGTGCCTGTGTGGCTATGGGGTGTGGCAGGTATGGGTGGTGGTCAGGGGTATGGGTGTGGCAGGGTATGGGGTGTGGTCAGGTATGGTGGTGTGGTCAGGGGTATGAGGTGTGTCAGGGGTATGGTGGTGTTCGTTGTATGGGGTGTGTTCAGGTAGGGGTTGTCAGGGGTAATGGGGTGTGTTCGGTATGGGGTGTGTGTGGTCGGGTAATGGTCTGGCGGTATGGGGTGTGTGGTCTGGTGGTATGGGGGTTGTGGTCTGGCGGTATGGGGTGTGGTCTGGTGGTATTGGGTGTTGTGTCGTGCGGTTGGGTTTGTTGGTCTGGTGGTATGGTGTTGTGATTCTTGTCGGTATGGTGTTTTTTGGGCGGTTTTGGGGTTTTGTCTGGGCGGTATGGGTTTGGTCTGTCCGGTATGGGGTTTGTGGGTGTTGGGTGTGTCTGTGGGGGTGGGTGTGGTCTGGTGTTGGTGTGGTCTTTTTGGGGTGGTTGGGTGTGTTATTGGTGGTGGGTTATGTCTGTGGGTGTTGGGTTGTGTCTGTGGTGTTGGGTGGTGTCTGTGGTTGTTGGGTTGTGGTCTGTGGTTGTTTGGGTGTAGTTGTGGGTGTGGGTGTAGTCTGTGGGTGTGGTTGTGGTCCGGGTTGTGGCTATTAGTCCCTAGTGGTGTGGTCTGAGGTATGGGGTGTGGTCGTGGTTATTGCATAGGGCTGACAATTGCGAGGGGTGGTGTGTGGTCGGTGATATGGGGTTTTGGGCTTGAAGTATGGGTTGTTTGCTCAGAATTGGGTGTGGGTGCTGTGGGGTTAGGGTTATGGTCCGTGGTAGGGTGTCGAGTTATGGGTGGTGGTCCTAGTTTGGGGGAATGTGGGGTCGGGGTATGGGGCTGTGGTCTGGGGTAGGGGGGTGTGGTTTGGGGGTGTGGTCAGGGGTAGGTGTGTGGTCTGGGGGTAGGATGTGTGCGCCGGGTAATGGTGATGTGGTATGGGGTGTGGAGATGTGGTCCGGGTATGGCCGTGGTATTGCATAGTGCCTGACACTTGGTAGGTGTTGTGTGTGGTCCATGATATGGGGTGTGGTGTCTCTATGGTCGAAGAACCATTACATATATCGGACGACCTATGTGGGACCCGCTGTCCATATTTTGTATCTGTGTGTATGTATGTCCATTCATTTTGGTTAAAGGTCCATGGACAGGCTGATGGGCCATTTCGTAATTTCTTAACATTTTCGTACCTCAACAGTATCCTATCATATCGCAACACGATTTGTAAAAGTGACATCGGGAAACGTGTAAATTTCAAGGATAAATACACCCTACTGACAGGGCCTTCTCCTGTTTTCGCGAACGCGTATCAAGATCTGGAGTTGGATTTGACCCCCGTTAATGACGTCGATAACAAGTTTTATACAAGCTCACACTGTGGGCATACCGCAGCCGCACACCCAGATATCTCTCACATTGTCGGTTTCTTTTCTTTGCTGGAACTTGTGAATAAAGCTATTCTGTTCTGATTCATCTTGTCGGTACGGCCGCCCGCTGGGCACCCGTCGACATACCGCACATTAATCGTAATTTTAAAGGCACCATTCAAGAAAAATATGCCATATGATACACACGTACCGGCATATACCTCGAGAATCACTTACTACTGGTGTACTTATGCAGGAAACTGGCCACGTCGCAATCCGTTCCACGATTAGATCATGACGCGATCGCTAATCCGCGTATTTGTTTACTCGGGACGTCACTTCTCGGTACGCTATGCCAGAGCGATAATCACTTTCATTTTGGAAGATTTTCCTTTGAACCAGCTTGTCCAAAACACATGATTATGATGTCCCGATTTTTATCAAATATCCTGTTTTCTCAACTACTGCCTCATGCAGATTTTACATGATACGCATCCATACTATGAATGAAACCATTTTTTGGTGGTATTATAAGTATGTTTAAAGCTTGTCCATGGACCTTTAAAGTTGTTTTTTTTTTTTTTTTTTTTAAATGGGTTTAATTCATTGTTTGTATGGATCCATGTTGGGAAAATTGGATCCAAACCATAATGAATTATAAAATTGGGATGATTTACGCCCAATATTTATTGGTCTCGGCTATGAGTTTTAAACTCATAGCTCGACCAATTCCGGGCTTAATCTATCCAATTTTATATCAACAGTGGTCAAAATCCACTGCACTGGCGAAAGGTTCTCTTTTGGGGGTGTAACTCTGTTGGGGTGAGGGGTCATGTGGGCAGACTAAAGAGAGAATTGGTGTTTGACATCTATCATTAGTTTTTCTCGCCACAAATCAAAGTTCTTTCACACAACTTGTCAGGTACAAGCACTGACCCAGCCCCTCTAACCCCCTGTGGGTTCAGGGTTTAGAATAGGCCCTGATGTATCCCTGTAATGTCATAAGAGCCGACTAAAAGGGACTACTACTCTCTGCGGTTCGGGGTTTAGATAGGACCGTTAAAATGTAAATTAGCAACACCATTATAAATATTCTGAGATAATAGGCATTAGTCCTTCCATTTCATTGGTTAATTGCGCCGGACACCAGGGATGATAGATTGAGCTATCAGTGAATTTGGGCTATTTCCAATGCGGTATGTTACTACTTTTCCTATATCATCGTACCCGAGGCAAAGTAATCTATGTAAGCATTAAGTACGCATTTTTATTATCGGTTCTCCAAGAAAGAAGGAACTTACTCCGTTGTTAACAACACAACAGCCAAAATGGCCGCCGCCGTAGTCGGTCAGCGTCTTGACAAGACGACGAAATTGCTGCTTAATACAAAATAAAGTTGCACAAAACATTGCCGATTTTGTCGTCCGGAAATACAGTGACATTTTTCGACTCTGTACAGAACAAGGAAGGAAGTCTGTCGCGGGAGCTGAAGCACTAAATTGTGCCAACTTGGAAGAAGAGTTGTTTGAGGTTAATTTTAGGCGAGATTCGTTAAATGGCCTGGGATGGCGATTTCTAGGTAAAAAGAAAGCTTACGGTCAACACGATATGGTCTCCAAAGCACTTGAAAATCTCAGAAATATTGACATCATCAAAAAATAAAGAGTTAGCACTAGCCTGGATCTATGAACATGGATAATATAGGAAGTTTGGGCACCCGTACAGAGAAAGTCAAAAGCAGGAAACTAAGTGGTAGGCCCCCCTAGTTAATTTTCTTATGCCATTATCTCATAATATTATAAGTGTAATAAAACAAATCGAACATGCTATGTCGGGGAAATAGTGCAACTATTTTTTCCTCGGTACTGGTTACAGGCCTACCACCCCTCACCCTTCGGGTTCAGGGTGGTAGGCCTGTAGCCAGTACTCGGGTAAAATAGATTGCACTATTTCCCTCAAACCATGTCGATTTGTATAAATGACCTCAATGATAAGGTTGAAGTTCAATTAGCATTCACCAACTGCGACGGCAAGGCGACCACTAGCGGCCAGGACCGGCTTGCAGTTTTTTACATGTCCCCTATCCCAGAGCCATGAGCACAATCAGGCAGAACAAGAAACATACATGCGTGACATGGGTAGAGATCAAAAAGTAACCTACATGATGACCAAGTTAGTGGATAGCCACTTCAGAAAAGACACCTACACATCCAGACATTGTGATTTCATAGACTGGATATTGATCTGTCCACATATGTAGGTCCTTCAAGCTGGTAATTCAAGAGTCTGATACATGTAATTAAAAACATCAGATTCTCTGTTTTAATTTGGTTCTATTAATATACCAGGAAATGCTTTACAAAGTTAGTTTACTCTCTTCCACTTTTTTATTATTGTTGCTCATTATTAGGGAAGAAAGTATCGGGGGGGTTCTCTGCAGATCAGTGAAAAAAAAATGGCAGAAAAATAGGCAAAGGTGGAGTAAACGTAGGTTCATAGTTAATCGGCAGACGTCTGCCGACGCTAGACTTTCAAACATGCTTTACGCAACGCGTATGTTCATACATCGGCACACAAAAGCATTTTGTTAAAAGACTAGCGTCAGCCGGACGTCTTGAGATGAAGTATGACCCACCATTAGATGAATCAGAAATGTGTTTAAAATGACACATGAGGGTTTTAACTCAAATAGGAGCACAAGCCAGAATTTAATAAGAGGATCCGGATTGTGGCAGTCAGTAAGGTTGCCCTAGTTGTAGCCAAATTTTGGCACAGTGATGAGTGAGTTGTTGTGCTCTTCCAAAACACCACCGCAACGTTGGCATGCGTATTATTTCAGCCGCGTCATGCCTAATTGAGTGATTTGTACCGGTGATAAGGGACAGATTGCGTTGTCCCAATACTTGAAAGCAGAGTTGCAAAGTACAGTATTATTTGAGGCCTTATTTCCAAAGCTGAAAAATAAATAGGCTAATGTGAAGTTTATTTTTAAAAATGCTCTTACTCAAAATAGGCTTTTGCCGTTACTCACGGCGCGGTGCGTCACGTCACGGCGCGTGCACGTTAGTTTTTTTGTTTGTTTTTTCCCGTCATCACGTAAATTAGCACTTAAAGTTGCAACGAGAGAATTTCAATATCGGTGTCCCTAAAAAAAATGAAAGTACTAATTTGCCCTGAGTAAAGGCCTTCCATCAGAAATACCCCCAATCGAAGGATTATCTGAGACAAAAAATGTTCTTTGGTATAATAAATGTGAATTCTAATTTGATATAGAGCAAATATGAATTCAGCCTATGTTTTACTGGAAATGTAAGTAAATCAAAATCACTTTTTTCTCTCATTTCTGTAGCCACATACAAGTAAGAAATCTATGAGTGTCTAATCATATATGAAATATTGCTATATGACACATATTGGTGCCTCAAAGTCTCAGTTGCACCTTTTAAAGATGTTTGTTTCGATCGTTAATAGCATCAGAATTAGTTGTAAAGTGAAATATCTTTAAATACTTCAAAAATATTAAAAGAACACGAGCAAACCTGATGAGCCGGGCTGATGAGGCATTTGATTAGGTATATGATCCGTAGTAAACCCTCGTGTAAGGACGAATTGCTTATTGATCAACTAGAGGCAGCTCATGTGATAGTGCCACTTCACATGCGTAGAAAGGGCGCACACCACTAAATAAACGCGACATGGATACACGTAAAATATGGCCTTAAAGTTATCGTTCTGTTAGACCTTTCCGGCTCGAAATTGAATACTATTTTCACTCAATCTATTAAAATCGATGAATTTTGATTTAGCTTCAATTTTCACATAGTCTTCAGATAGTTAGATTACGGTAGGGCATGTAAAAACAGCACCATCACCTGTTTTCGCCATGATACCAAAGCCTCTCAAACCCATTTCGGTTCATTTGATTCCGAGCGACCTATACTTTCTCCCGGAAGTGAGAATTCTTCTTTATCTCTATTAGATGAAATATAGTCCCCTCTTTTGTTTTATCCATACGCCTAGTCACACTCAGGGTTGAAATTTCAGAAAATCCATGTTACGGTTTAATCTGAATAACGTTGCTCTGTTTTCGCTTCACTTAATGTTACTAGCAATAAATAATAGCAAAGATCTAACAAGGCTGAAAATTGGTGTAAATCGTCAAGTATTTTTTAAGTTATGAAGGTTTAAGTGCCCAAAATGGCCTTTAAGAGCGGTTACGAGATGGCACTTTGATTTTATGTTTTGCAAAAGTAGTACTTCAAAATTGTGTAAATATATGTGGCTTTTTATCTATTAAATGAACTAGGTAATGTGGCTTCAGAGGGAAACATCATTGGAGCTTCTAAATGTGAGATTGCAAAGTTTAAAAAATAAGTTGAGAAAAATGGCA
>JAMKCH010056813.1:0-15811 GCA_023653785.1 Ophioderma brevispina | reverse complement strand
GGAAAATGGACCTAACCCCTTAAAATGGACCATTTTGGACGTTTTTAACATCTCATCACCAAAAAGTGCACTTTTTCGTCCATATTTTCTCTAATTTTGGACATCTTGTGTCAAAAAATATAGCCAAAAAGTGGAACCTTTTTCCCCTTTTGTGGAATTTGGGGGTGCGAAAGCACCCCCCACCCCCTGCATTACGGGCCTCTGACCACATATAAAAAAATCAGAATTTTTGGTCAAGATCTCGCTTTTGCGTGTTAACCAATGGCAACGTCTAAATTGGCCGCCATCCCCTGAAGAATTATGGTGAAATTTTATTTAAATGGCCATGTGTCTTATTCTATGGTGGGACCACAATAAAGTCGTGGTTTGACATTTATCAAAAAATAAAATTTCTTAATTTTTGAAAATGCAAGATGATCGGCATACACCATTCAGTTAGTACCATGTTAAAGCCCGAATCTTCCTTTATTTAATACCCAAACCATGTTTTTCCACATAAATGCTTTCTAAAGTTATGGGTAATGAGCTAAACCATGCGGGTGGTGGATGTGAGGACACGGATGTGAGGACACGGAGCCCAATGAAAATGTATGGTTAACCCCCCCAGGGTATGCATTCTACATTTTATATATAAACTGCCAAGTAAAGGGAAAACAAGGCGAACTCGGATTTACGCGATGTTTAAATATGTCCCCGCTGAATGTCGCGATCGCTAACATGCGATAAATGAAACTACAACACCCCACCCCTCCCCAACACCCCACCCCATCACCAAACCTTGCAAAACCCACCCCTCCCCAACACTCACCCACCAACACTCCGCAAACACAGCCCCCCTCCCCAACACCCACAACGTCCCAAAACCCCAACCCTCCCAACACTCTGCAACAAACACCCCACCCCCTCCTTAACACCCCTCAACACCACTAAACACCCGCCAACACCCACCCCAAGACCCATGATCACACCTCCCCATTCCCCAATACCCCACAACCCACCACTCCACTCAATAAACCCCGCAAACACCCTACCCCTCCCCAACACATCACCCCCTCCCCAGGTATAATAGTCTCATTTAGCGAATGGGTGATTTTGGCTAGCGGATGATACCGTTTCAGAGATACAGCAATGACCATATTAATTAGCTCATTGACCTACCTAAGCGCATATACCACATACTTTCAAAATTGCCAAAAAAGATTGTGGCCCATGATAGCCTTTCATGCAGCGCAGAATTTTGACGTACCATGTACAGTGTCCAAAATATAGCAATGCGATGTATTTTGCATATTAATTAGCTCATTTGCATACTCAATCTGCCCAAAAGCTAATCAAGGTTCGAGAAACTCTTCAGCCCGGCTTCCTTTCCACCAAGGTACTCATTATAACACCTTACGAAACTCCAGAAAACTTGCAGAGATAATTTTCATATAAATTATGCAAAGTAGATACCTAATTTAGCATATTTTACGCCCAAAATCTAATCGGGTCGAGGCTCATCAACCCGCTTCTTCCCACAAGTACATCATTGTGGCCCTTACGGACTTCCAGTTAAATCATATACAACATGGTTAACATTTTTATCACAGACGGGACGGACGAACGGACGGAGGACGGGACGAACGCTGCTATTTTAATAGTCCCCGTCCGACCTCGTTCGGCGGGGACATAAAGTTAAATGATGTGTAATTAGGTTAAATGAGGTATCGACTCTACAAATCTAGTTATTATTTTAAATTTAAACTTCCAATTAATTAATTATGTTAATTAACCTGTGACTGTTTGAAGAAATTAATTTGCACGCGATGCATAGGCGTATGCCTTTAACAATATTTGGTATAGAATTGAAATTTGTTCCAAACATATTAAAATGGCATTAAAAAATTAATTCTTTAATTAAAATAAAATGTACTTTTATTAGCTAATTAACAACAATTGTAATAATTAAGATATTTTTACCAAAGAGTAGATTGCAGGTCAATTTTTCCAAGCACCAGCAGCAATGAAGTGAAAATAAAAATTTAGTATGAACATGATATGTTTTGGCTATCAAGCCAGGAAAAACTGATGACCTATCATTTAAGAAAAGAAAACCATGCCCACCAGTTCAAATTACACATCATGAGCTTGGTGCTGAGTAGTTGTGACAAATACTACAATTATGAGAAAACATTTAGAGAAGGGTGTTTGTACAAAACAGATGAAAGAACAGCAATAATTACTAAGCAGAGGTGTGTGTATGGGACTTGATTGTAACTCAAAAGGAAAAATAACAGGACTTTTAGGTTCTCCAAACAGATATCATGAAGGTATTCACCCTTTGCGGTTCGCCATTTGTAAAGATGGAGGTTGATACATTGGGATAACCTCTTAATGTCTTTATGAGAAGTTCAAAATGCAATTATACCTCAGAAAAATTGTAGTATACCCCTGTTGATCTCCAACTTGGTAAGGGTTGTTAAAAACACTTTTTAAAATGATTTTCGGTGGACGGATTTTCATGGCTGATTTTTTTCTATAAGCCTGGGTGTGAACCCCAAACAAAATATGTATGTACGGATGGGCTTTGGCTTGAAGGAAATGCAAATTTATGGTATTAAATCTACAGTTGGGTGAAGCAGAGAAAATTTGGAAATTCTAAAGTGTATGACCATTTCTGAGGAAGAATTTCCAAGTTTGTTCAACATCCCGTAGTGTTTTCATACGTACCCTACGAAATCAATTCCATTATTTTGGATTCTGAGGAAAGAGCTTCTAAAAATGCATACTTTACTCGGGTGGGGGAATACTTTTCAGAGCTATGAAATTTTTAATACGCGGATGTGCATTTTCCTTGGAATTTTGAGGATGTCACGCTTGTGCCACCCACCTTGTGACGCGCGGCCATATATATATATTTATCGATTATGGTTTAATTATTCCAAGAATATTTTTTAAACATCAGCACAACATTAATCATAGGTTTAATGTTAGAAAACAAGTCATAAAAATAAATTTGCGAGAAAACCAAAAATATCAACAGAATGAGAATTAAATAAAGTCCTTGTTGTTGAATATCGGACTACAAATTAAATTACATAGTTGTGTCCGGTACCCGTCGATTTTTATCTCAGTAGGAGTTAATGGTAATGAAACGAAAAAGGGGATCAAAGGGGGTCGGTATTTTTTAAAACTGCAGACGCTAGATTTTCAATAAACTTCCAATACGTGTATACGCGTTAGTATATAAGGCTTCGTTCGCGCTCGATTATTTAAGGGTACCACACACTGTCACTGCATAGGAAGTCGATGTCAGTGATGAAAATTCCCATTGCGGGTGGCTGGAGCAAAAATGTTCACCTCATTTTATCCGAGTGAGTGATGAAAGGCCCCGCATAATTAATTACTATACCTCTGGAGAACAATGTGAAATACTGGTCCCGTGATAACAATACTGGTATGTAAATTATGTAAAGTTAATGTTGAAAATAGCTCATTATGTTTTTACTGTCAAGCACTTAAAGGTGCGAGTTCGATCGTATTTGGGCCACCGGGCCCCCCCCCCCCCCCCGCCCCCCCCCCCCTATATTACCGGAAGTAGTATTGATTTTGATATCAGATGAACAGGCTGTGGTATTTTTCTCAGTGTCGTCCTGAAATTTGAGCCCCTCACACCATTTCATATGGGCATTTTTTTTTCCCCAAGATAAAAACAAAAAAAAAAAAAAAAACGCCGTTTTCGTGGTTTAAACCATCAAATATTTAGCATGGGCTTTGCAACATGCATTACGCGTTCACCATCAAAACCGCAGGTTGTTCCCAAGGGTTTCCTTTGATGGGGTGTATGTGCCAAGTGCCAGGCTCTCAAATCAAGTAGAGAAACACAAACACATTAAAGCGGAACAAGAAACATAAGAGATGAAGAATACAGATTGCTCAAGATCAACTCCATGCTAACAATTTCCCGACTTTTTGGATATGGTTCTTCAATTGGGGACTTTTCGAGGTGAAACATTTCCTCATAATGATAGGGAAAACCAAGTTTTATTATTGAGTCTCATTTGGCACGATCTTTGCCAGGTCAAAACTACATCAAAAGAGCATGGCAGTAAGGCTAATCTTATCAATAATGTTATATGCTAGTCTATTAGAAGTGTCATCGTTTGTTGCAGAGTGGATTTAGTGTACTATTCTTGTAAAAAATAGAGAAATCTATAAACGCTTACGGCTTTTTGACCAAGATACAATCAATGGGCTGACTGAAACTGCAAAAGGGGGTTGGTAATTTCGCGTATTACGCAATACTTCGCTGTGATATTCGGCGCGCGCGATTTGTTTAATTGAGCGCCATTCAGAAACGCCTTGATGCATCATTCGATATGACGCATACTCATGGTAACTTGTATGCAATTGTTAAAAATGGTGCCCACGTTGAGTTGCTTTTGCAAACAGACTGGGATTTAAATTTCACGATTGACCTCATTTGTTAAAAAAAAAATTTGGTTGAATTTTTGATATAAGTATCCAGATGAAGCAATTTGACCTGGGGCAGAAGCAGCGTGAAGTGTGTGGAAGCATAAGAGATGAAAAACGCTTTGTGGTTTGGAGTAAGGCGATATTTTGTAGCGAAAATGGGAAATATTTGGACAAAATGGCGATTCTCTGTGTTCACTTTTCGGCGATTAAATTCGTGATTTTTCGGTTCCCGTTACAGAAATCCATATCAGCAAACAGGTAAGAAATGAAATGATAGTATAGAGCCATATCAAATTCTAGGGTCGGTATTTTTAGTTTTTATTTTGGTTTTTAAAAATCGTTGATTTATGTCAACTTGAACAATCTTGCGTTGTTCCAAATTGAAAACAACGCGGTTTTTTTGGCTTTTTTGCAAAATAATTTGAGAAAAGTGCAGAAATTTGAAAAAAAAAGGGAAATACCGACCTAGAACTATGAATCTGTAATTAGGGGGGTGTGTTATTTGCAAAAAATTCAACTGTTTAAATGATCGCAGTTCAAAATATGGTATCACCATTAAAAATCAAGAATAGAAAGAATTTTATTCAAAAAAAAAAAAGATGTCTAACCCCCCTGTTGTACATGCCCTTGAAAGTTTTGAAACAAGGTTTCAAAATTTGGCAACTTGTGACTAATTCGTAGCAGACGACATGTCAAGATACATTAGATAGGAGTGGTGAACACACCTTATTAAAATGTTTTTTAAACTACAAATGTGGAGTGGGTATGTGGCCTATTGATTGTTAGTTTGTGAAATGAATTCAATGTGATGATCCGGGGGGGGCACTCACATATGAATGGTATATGGATATAAGGCATCACGCTTCAAAACCAAGGGGCACATTCGGTGACAGAGACTGAAAAAAAGAATAGGGGTATTTGGGTGGAGTCCAGCCAAATTTCCCAAATTCGGGGGCTTTCCGAGTGTAACATTGTAAAATTCGAAAAAAAAATTAAGGGTTCATGTTTGGTGTGAGATTTTTGCAAATTTTCTTAAAAAAAATAAGGTTTGAATTTTTTAAAAAATTCCCCCCAAAAATATGGGGTCTTTGGGTGATTAGTACAATTTTTCACAAAATATGGGCTTTGGTGAAATTTAAAAAAAAATGGGTCTTTTGGGTGGACACGGGGATGCTGAACAAAAACGGGGGTCTTTGACAGCCTAAATTTGCGGGGCTTCCAAAAAAAATGGAGTGCCCCAGTGAGTTTGATCAGTTTTGGACATTTATAGGTCAGTTGGTGTAAAAAAAGTCATTGTAAATCATACCAGTGCAATTTAACAAATCTTGCAGCTGAACGTAGCATTGGATGTTTTTAACGCGGCACTGGCAAATTTCACAAATATGAATTTCTTCAATTTTTTTTTTTTAAAAAATACTCAAACAACAGGGGTGTTAAAAAGAGGTTAAAAGACATCCAGGAATTTGTAGGCTAACTTTTAAGTCTTCCATACTTTAATCAACAAAAGGTGTATACATTACATGAATAGCATAGACTCGTTCTCATTTGATTATTAAAACACAAAGGTCACACCAGTCACACAGCGTTGCATGCCATGGGAAACATGAAACGACGCAGCGTTTTCCCCTTTGTGGTATTAAAAGCCATTTCCGTCGTCTGCGAATTTTATGTCGCCGGCGACATTATTAAAGAGGTTCTGTTTACCCATAAGGACCGCTGATTTGGTCTTTTCAGGTTGAGGGCTATGTATCTAAATACTTCCACAACCAGGCCAAAAATATCACTTTTTGAAAAATCCTGAGGCCGCACTATTTTTCAAATGTGGCAGTTTCTCTTAGGGGGGATCAAAGCATCAAAAAGCAGCTGGCCTGTGCATCTTCAGCTCAAGTTAAGGCTAAGTCTGCTGATCTCGTAGAGACTTTCAGAGATTACACAAATATAATCAAGACAAAGATGCACATTAATTAGTCATGGAAGGCAAAGCAAGAAGAACTCAAGAAGCACGGGGACTGGAAAACAAAGAAATTGTCAATCTTTCAGTTAAAAGTTGCAACGGCGAAAGATTGAGGGCACCCAAATATTGTGTTCATAATAGTAATTTCATTAGATAGATTAGACACTCAATACATTTCACCTTGTATTTGGCTACAGAAAATGTCTTTTAAAGAGAAAAAAGGGATTTGATTTGGCGTATATTTCACTATGAAAAAATAGGCTGAATTTCGTATTTGCTACTATACAAAATGTCACAATTTGTGTACCAAAGAAACATTTTCAGTTTAATCCGTTCAGATGGGGAATTTTTGATGGAAAGCATTAGCAAATCAGTTACTTTCATTGTTTCGGGACAACCTGATATTGTGAAATCTCTTGTTGCACCCTTTTAAAGAAGGAGAAAGAACATAAAGATTTTTAACTGAGTGAAAAGAGTAGGAGGACCATTACTTAGCAGAAAAGGTTGATAAGTAACTAGACTGATGAAAGAACAGACTCAATTTCACATTTCTTCAGTTCTGATAACCACCCCATGTTTAAGCAAAGTGCAAGGCTTCCGAGATTGGAGCCAACCTTGTTACCAATCTTCCGGGGCATTACAGGGGGTAGCCTATGCCTTTAATTTATTTTTAAATGATGATTTATTTGTTTAGTAGGGTTGATACCATATTTTCAGCATCAGATTCACAAAAAGTTGGAAATTATCACCCCCCCTACGTAATACAAATACGACAAGGCACATTTTATAAACATTTATGGCTAACTCCATGTGACTGACGGGGTACAAATTTAAGCACCTTTTAGTTTTTCAAAAGCATGCAGAAAAAAAGGCTGCATGGCACAGCCCCAAAAGGTACACTCAAAAGCCAAAAGAGGACATGTCATATTGAATTTAAAAAACACACATGAACCAAATGTTTATTGCCTGTATGGTGCACTGATTGAGCGTTGGACGACGGAGACAAAAAGTACCATCACTTTTGAAAAAAAAAGTAGCTTCTCGTAAAGCTATCTGTTTTCTATGAGATTTATTGCAAATTGTTTTAAATTAAGGTATGGTACATAAAACAATTTGGTAAAACTTAGGATCAATAGATAAAAACTGAGAATCCAAAAACTGGGCCTATCAAAATCGTGACTGACGGGACGTGACTGACGGGACATTGGAACATTTTCTACATGTTCTTTACAGCAATGTACATTGTCAAATGTCTTTTTGGGGTTTATTTTGCCACAAAAACTTAAAATATATCAAAAACATAATCAAATGTGACATAAACATCATTTGAGACATCTCATGGGAAGAGAGTCCAACCTCAAATATGCACTACAACCTCAAGTACTGATAAAAATGGTAAAAAGTCAAGATTTTAACATGATTTGACTGCCAGTTGAAATTTAATGTCAAAATGAGCATTAAATAACTTTTGTTAACCAGAATTTTGTGCAGAATCTAAATCTGAAGTAAAAACTAAGATTTGGGGGGGGGGGGGGTAACTTTAAATTTTTCCCCATTGAATGTACCATGAAAAAAAGTGCCCACATCCTCCTTTTTTCAAAAAACCAAAAAAGAAAAATTAAAATTTTGTATTTTTGGTTAATTTTTTTTTTTTCAAATCAAATGGGCTATGCAAAATCATTATCCTCTTGAAGAATGTTAATCCCTTTGTTCAACAGGGAATAAGGTTCTTTTTAAAATATCATTCATGTCAAAGATGAGGGATGATATTGCATGGTGACTGACGGACAAGAGGGCCCAAACGTTACTTGACGGGACACGTTTTGAGATGGAATATTTTTCTTAAACTAAAGATCAGGAACAATTTTTATTGTTTTTGTATATGAGACCAGTTGGATAAAAGAGAGATTAAACTTAGAATGAGACTATACCTGTTAAATATAAAAAATAACGCAACTTTTTAATGTTTTTTTTGCGTGATGACTGGGACATTTCATAAACCCATACCGAAACCTACAGATCCATTATTGATTTATCACTTTGTTTCAATTTTATATCTTGGGATGGTTGCAGAGGTAACAAAGCTGCTATTTAAACCAAACAATAAATCTCTTGGTGATTGTGCACTATAACACATGGGAATCGAAGATTTTACATACTTTTACTGCCAATTTGGGCTACTCACACTGGTTGCATTTTCCCTCAATTCAATTGTCCATAAATAAATCTGGATTACAGAACACAAAAAGCGAAAGCGTTCCTGACTGCTTAGTTATTCTACTTTACAGGAAGCAATAATTTAGAAGCAGCAAGTAAACTTTTAAATTTCAATGCAGATGCAACATTTTCATTGGAGTAGCCTTCTATAATTTTTTTATTAGGGAACCAAAAAAAATGAGTGAAAACTCCAATTTTTTATGATTTTCCTTTTCCCTCAAAAAATACGTATTTTTGGGGGTAAAAATATAAATCATATTTGGATTCCTTGTCATTTCCTTCTCAACGATGTATACTTTATATATGTCGGAACACAATTAAGAAGATAAGGGCAAAAACAGTTTCCTTTGAACCTGACTTAACAGCCACCTTAACACTACTTTTAAATCTATATTTTAATGTTATTTTTATAATTGTTTATGTTTTCTTTATGTTTGATGGGGTGCCGCTGTACAAAAAGGCCTAAGCGAGTTCTAATAAATAAAATTTAAAAAAATAAAATACTCCACAATTGAAATCCATGTTCTATAATGGATGTAAGGAGAATGTACCAGGTAATTTAGCATATAGAAGTACTTTGTGGTTTAAATCTTCAGTAAAAATGTTCAATTTCGTGTCACACCGTAGGGGTCAGAACTTCCGAAGAAACCTCATTTCTTCCGAAGAATGGAAGAAACTGTAAAAAAGGGTGTTTCTTTCCGGAAGAAACCTGGAAAAATTGGAAGAAATAAGAAAATGTACATGAACAACACACTAAATTACACAAATTTCATCTGCTTTGACTTTAAATCATCAAGGCTACTTAAGTGACTTTAACATCAGTGTATTTTTCTTCAAAAAAATTCAATTTAAAGTGTAATCAAGGTTAGATACCTTTCCAAGTACAGGTACTGTATACAGTAAAATTTGTTTCACAATTTTGTTTTGCTTGCAATCAATTATACAGATGATAATTGTAACACCATTTTCCCAATCTTCCATGTGCACATTAATACGATCGCAGTTGTAATTGTAGAGGCAAACAATATTATGATAAAGCTTTTAAAAATCTTTGCCAATTGTTAATTTAAAACACACATCATAAAAGTAAGCAACCCATTATTGTTCTTTTGTTTTAATGTGTGTCCATACATCTTTTAACTTTGTATTGCCTTTGTGGGAGAACTGGGTGGGGGAGACTATAACATTTGAAATTGAAGATTAATTCTTTACAAGAGTCTCCTGCTTGGCCTTAGCTGTGTGAAATAGTGTTGTTTAAAATCATTTCTTTCCTAATGTTGTAAATTTTAGGCCTTGTGAGTTTAATTGGTATGGTGTAGGAGGGGGTCCCTGAATGGTTTATTTTAAATTATTTCACTTATAATGTTCTTCATGGTATAATATCAAACCCAAAGTGTAAGTCATTGGCTTAAAAAAATTGTTTTAAATTACTTTTTTTATTTTCTTCGCTTGTTTTTCTTTACCAAGTGAAAAAAAACAGCAGAAACAACACGCGGTTTTTTCCCCCTGTGGAAGAAACTGGCGACCCGCAAGTCGGTTGCAATCATTGTCAATGGCAGTGTGTGCTGTGTGTGTTAGTCCTGAAGATCATGACTAGATAGTCTTAACTTTTTTTATGGCTGACTGTTAATCATAGACTATCTCAGTCATGACAGTGTGTGTATTAAGTGCCATTTTAAAAAGGCCGACTCAGAGATTTCCTGAGGAGGGCGCCTCACTTTCCAAAAAAATTGTTGTTTTTTTGCATGTTCATCATGCCGTGGCCATAGCCTACTCACGTGTGAAATTGCTAAGCTTAAATGCAATTCCCTTCATTAGAAACTCAACAACTTTGTTAAAAATTCCGGATCCGGAATTTTGTTATACACAGTATCCTATGGGACGTAATACTACACATAAATGTTTACTGCAATCAAACGAAAAAATCCGATTCATCTCAAATTTTGGAATTGGGCATTTTAGGTTAATCATCTTACTTCTAAGTTGACTATTGTTTCATTATTACACCAAATAATAATATTTCGAAACATCTGAGTCAACTTTAAAGCAATATTAGCACATTTTTGAAGAGTGCCCCCATTGTTCAAATTTCTATGTGGTCACACACGAAGGAGTTTTGTACTAAATAATTATTCGGGATCCCGATAATAATTCGCACTGCTGACTGGAAACGTCTTCCAATGTGAAATAGCCGGGAAATAGTGCCATGTACGTGTCTACGCTACCCATTAGTTGTTTTAAAATTAGTTACAGGCAAGCAAGTTAGAAGTTATTTTCTAGATGGTGCACTATTTCATCATGGGACGGACAACCATAATTAGCATTTCCAGCTCTGCCTTAAGGTCCAACTTCTGGATCCCAATCTACTTACAAATCCTTTTTGTGATAAATACGCATTTTTTAGCATCTCGTTCGCAGGTGTAATTTTTCCTCTACAATTACAACGTACCTGTCAAAAATATCAAATTTTTGAAAAATGGGGGGGGGGGGGCCTCTTCAAAAAATGTGCTAATATTGCTTTAACAAGATACCCAGACAGCGCTGCTCTACTTTCAGCTGCAAGTGGCTTAAATTTTCCATTATTTGCATAAACGTTATATTGTAGGCCTAGGCTTCTTGAGAGTCTTCTGCAATGAATCACCATTTTTCCTGATTAAAAATTTCCCATTTATGAAATTTTCAGTTAAACTAACCTTGTTTGTGTTCTACATTGGGCTGCCAATTTGGCAGCCTGTGTAAATGTTGACATACTTTTTTGGACCACTCTAGAGATGCTATATGTATGTCAAAAGAAATTATTTTTCTTTTTATTTGAGGAAATATACATCTCAAAATGGAACTCCACAGAACAGTTTTAACTTATGGCACCAAATATAAGTACATAGGCCGCTTGCATTATCTCGAACCAGTGCAGGCCTATAGTAAAAAATTAAAAAATAAAAATCCAAGTCAAAAATGATAAACGACCAAACAAAATCGCCACCACTGTGGCGAAGAAGCAAGATTATCGTGCTACTGCTAGCCTGGCCATGCAAGAATGGAGATGGAGACGGAAGTCACAGTGCGCACTGATGTGCAAAACCACAGTCCTATTTTACTTGGGGGTTACTTCTTGGTAGACTCCTAAGTAGAATATCACAGGGATCGTTTCATCCAAGGAAAAAACAAGATGTTCATGGTGTTTGTCTAAGAAGCCTGTGGTCAGCCGTTCGATTCGATTTCATGCCTGCTTATTCATGCATGCCGGTCAGCCGCCATAGTTTTTTTGTTACTTGCTTTCGTAGTCTCTTTCAATTATAATACTCTTAGTTACCACCGGTCTGTTCACATGCATGTCTTTCCCGTTCCCCGGGGATAGATTTTGAGCGAGTTAAGAAAAGGCGAGTTAGAGAAAAAGCGAGTAAACGGTCGAGTTCCCCCCCCCCCCACGAAGACCATCAAGTCCGCGCTGCGAGTTCGCAAAGCCATCAATCCCCCGCTGGCGAGTTAAGCCAAAGCAATAAAGTCCCGCTGGCGAGTTACACAAAGCCATCAAGTCCCGAAAGCGAGTTACGCCAAATCTTTCCACTGCAATGCCCGGGGGGGGGGTGGGGGTTTCTTGGATTTGGTCGGGTACCCATGCTCGTTCCAAAAAATATGTAGTATTTTTTGTTGGTGAATAGCGCAACTGCGGGACTACCGCTAGGAAGGGTATCAAATCACAATAAATCAAGTCTAGTCCCGCTAGGGGATCAAATCAGTTGTGATGTGACTGGTTCAATGATACAAATAGGAAAAATTAACCCAAACACATCAGCAAAATAACCCCCACAAACCACCCCCCCCACCCGCCCCCGAGTGTTTTTTTCTTGCAGTAGAACTAGTGTCATTTTTCTTGTTAGTTAGATATTTTAAAAGTATATCTTTTATTCACATATTAGACAGGTCCCGAAAGGGGTAGACCAGGATTTCACTGCAAATTGGTCCCGTTACGGGGATATTTTCACTGAAAACTCGCCAAAACTGGTCCCGTTAGGGGGACTATTTCACTGAAAATTGGTCCGTTAGGGGGTCACCTTCAGAACCCTTGGAACGAGCATGGGTAATGGGTACCCAACAAACCCCTGAGAACCTCCCGGGCTGCACTGGCGAGTTGTGCCAAAGCCCCCAAATTCCACAGTTATGATTGCACCAAAGTGATCAAAAGTCCACTGGTGAGTTACAATGCAGTGTTCGCAATGCGTGTAAAATAGGTATTCTTTGAAAACAAATCTCGCAATGCCACTACATAGATGCACTTTGTTTAAGTTATAGGGAATTTGGTAGGCCTATTAAGCTCCAATCAAATGTGGTGGCAATATCCCTGGTTTTTGATCAGTCATTAACTTTGTCTCGTCTAAGTTGAAGTGGCGACGCGCGAGTACATCCAGTGCCGCCTTTCAGGTTGTTGTGCGCTTGTGCTTTAGCTACGCGCGCGCTGAAAGTCGCTTCAATGAATACGCCCGAGCGATACTTCATACTTCGAAGTGGACAGAGTATAGTACTACTTTAAATACAGGCTTCATTAAAAAATATTATTATAAGTTCTTGTAGCTCTCACTATCTGGGATAATGGTCGCGTATCATGTGGTTTTGGTGTACACACTTAAAAATAGGTAGTCAAATTGATCCCTTATAACGGTCAATTATATACACCAAACACTTTGTATCAATTTTGACTCTACCAGTCATTTTGTACTAAAAATTGTAGTATTTAGAATTGTAACAGGTGTTAATATATGACTACAAAAATTAATTTAGTGTGTGTGTGTGTTAATCAACTAATGTCCTTTCATGTGTTGTATAAACCTCATGAATTAGAAGGCCGTATTGTATTTTGGATGCGCTGAAAGTTTACTGGGATTGAAGTTGCATGAAAATAAGGTCATATAAATGCCCAATCAGGTAAAAATTACATCAAATTACCCCATCCTTCCTCACTTTTCACGGACAGTGGCTGGCAAAAATAATTTTTAAGTGGCCTATTACTAGCTAAATTCCGAGGTCAACCAAATTTCTTACAAACAAACCCCTTTGGACTTGCTAGCACTCACTATACCATGTTCAATGACCAACTAAGGTTATTTGGTCCTTATTTACCATCTTAGAAGTCACATAGAGTCATATAGAAGGCATCCGTTGCTATTTCACAACAATTCCAATAAAAATAATAATTGTTACAAAACAGTTAACAATTCTCACAGGAAGGAGTAAATCTTTTTTCACTGGTTAGAAGACCCACAGGCCCATATGCTCTTTCCTTTTTAAATTCTAACCTCCACAAACCCTGTTCCTTGTTAAGTTATAAGGTTGTAACCTTTGGTTTAGGATCTATTTGATTGATCGTGCTACCCAAAATGTCCCAGGTTGCTAGACAGACTGGACTTTTCTTCTGCCAAGAATATTAATCCTGAATTGAACAAAATCCCTAAAGATCAATCTTTTTTTTTTTTTTCATGTTTTTGGACAAGTCTATAGTATAAAATATTATGGCACTGGTGGTTGGTCATTAATGTTTGATGGTTGCAAATGACCACACTGGACTCTGGGATTCTGACCTCTTGTACCTTTGTAGTGTTATGCCTCTCGTAAGACGTCCAGAGGTCAGAAATACCCTTCCAACACAAATAAATGAAGCCCTGTGCACAAAATCTATTATATATAATAAACAGTTTTAATGATCTTTACTTGATTTGGTTCAAGAATTTGGTTGTCCACAACAAAATTACTATACACAATTAAGTTAAGATTACTTATGGGTTTACTAGTGTCCCTGTGTTGAAGCGTCTTGCGTTAACGATGATATGTCCTCAACAAGCGCAGACTCCAAACTGACAGCGCACAAGTTATACCAAACTCCTCAGGTATTATATTCCAAGTAATCTTCTATCTTTCTTCAGTCCGACGGTAATCTTTTGTCCGCAGTTCAAAATACACAAGGTTAAATTACGTCCCTCGACGAAATAAATCCACCATATATCAGTCCAAGTTATCACCCCCCACGATTTCTATCTGTCCACAAAATTGGAATCCTTTGATTCCCAGCACTTTCGGCTTCAAGACGACAGTAGAAAATTACAGCCACTCTGCTCACATGGAATTATATCCTGGCACTTTACAGGTTTGCTCCTCAAGGCAGAGTAAAATTAGCTATCTTCTAGCTAGTTGTTACTAGTGGATGCTGGCAGAGAGTCGTTCCAGTGATAGTATTTACTATCACAGATAGATCCCCTTGCTACAATAATCATTACATCATTCTTATTGCATAAACATGACCTTGCAACCATCAAATCAGAGTTCACATCTAATTAAACACACTCATATAATAACTTTGTTGGTGGAATTCCCAGATCTGCAATGCTTTGATCTTTTAAGCAGCAAACACACAACAAAAATTCTAAGTTTAGCATCCTGGGATTCCCCATTTCCCCTATTGTGCAATCTAAACAGGTCACTTAGCAAAACCACTCTTGGGAATCCCTTTTCTCTCTTTTATAGTAAACAAAAGTGCTTTTCCAGTTGAGAAATCTTTTCCTCAATAAAGATTAGAAATATATTTTTGAGAAAAAGTTTAATCAGAAAAATGGAGGCCATATAAACAATATAAATAAAGAGAAACCTGTCCCCCACTTCCATTTTTACTGGCATTAAAGCAATACACAGCAAAAACAGCACATTTTTTGAAGAGCGCCCCAATTTTTCAAAATTTTATATTTTTGCACATGTTTTGTGGTAATTGTCTAGGAAACTATACCATGCGAATGAGAATGCTAAAAAATGCTATTTTATCACAAAAGGATTTTGTAAGTTTAGTTGGGGATCCTCAGAAGTTGGACTAACGGAGAGCTGGAAATGCTAAGTTTCTGTCCCTGTCCATGATGACATAGTGGCCAGCTCAAGAAAATGACTTTCTAACTTGTCTTGGCCTGAAACCAACAAACAACTAATTGATGAGCGTGAACACGTACATGGCGCTATTTTCCCGGCTAGTTCATATTGGAAGGCCGTTTCCAACAGCTGTTGAAAAAATTATTTACGGAGATCTCCGATATTAATATTCTAATTAACAAATCCTCCTTCGTTTTGCAACACACATTTTCCGAGCTTACCCCATCAAAACATGTATATAGTTTACTAGCAGTTACCAATGTCATTTTGTTTTTTTTT
>JAMKCH010056811.1:0-121598 GCA_023653785.1 Ophioderma brevispina | reverse complement strand
GATTGACGTCAGGAAGGGCATCCGGTCAATTATCTTTTCCTCCAATAAACCCTCACGCAGCAGTGTTGCTGAGTGTGAGGTGTACCCGGCCACTCCCGTTGACGGGGACAAAACCGGATTTAAAACTTTGGTCTAACTAACTGTCCTACCGATCGGATTGCTTGGCATACATCGAAATGCACTCACTAAAAATTGCCTTTTCAAAATGATAAGTTATCTTGTTTGAGAGGCACTTAATAGAATTCTATTCAAAATTGTCAAAGGTCAAATGAAAATTCAAAGGTCCACCAAAATGTGTTTAAAATATGTGTAGCTGGCAAATGCATACAATATCTCGATTTTTTGTAGGTCATATAAGAATTTGCATTTGAACTTGACTATTTTGAATGGAATTATATTAAATGTCATATTCTTCCGTATGTTAAGTTACCATGTATAATGATTTCGCCTAAAGAGGTTAAATACTTCAATAATTCCACTAATGTTATGTGTGTGTGGCCTCAGTATCGCCCTTTTTTGGAACAGGGGGATTTTTTAAATGAGGGCACTGCAAATATTTGACAATTTAGTCTTTGGTCTTAAGTTGGCCCAAAATGACATACTTATGAAGAAAATTCACTTTGAAAACCTTGAAAACCTTAAAAGAATGATCATGGTGATATTTTATTTGATCCATCTTTACATGTATATTTCCCCTTTTAAAAAAACATTTATAGATAGGTTTAATTGAAATGGCATGATTGGAAAAAAAATAAAACTTTTATACACAGGAAGCAATTTAACATAATAATAATTTCTGCTAAGTAAGTAGTACAATGGAACAGAAATGCTAAAACCTGAAGTATTTCTTTCTAGGAAATCCATGTAGGAAATGAATGATATAGTAATAAGTAACATTCATAGATCGAGCCTGATATTTGCCCATATGTATTAAATACAATTCATTATGGTTTTATGTATGAGAACTCAGAAATCTGTTTTATGTACTCACGAGTAGTACATAAAAATCGAGCAATTTATTTGTGCATCGTGATATTGTACATCAAACAATGTAGAAATATTAGTTGAAGACTGTAAACACAGCTTAATTTCAAGGCTTGCTTAATTTTGTGAAAAACTATTGGAAAGAGACAGACCAATGGACATAGATCAGACAGCAAGACAGAAAGACAAACACAGGCAGACAGAATAGAAAGACAGACATGAAAAGGACTATAAAGGGGCAGAGAAACAGATACAGGGAGACACAAGAACAACAATTCAAATATGTGACCTGCTCCCACAAAACCCAGACAAAGTCACCAGATCACTTAATCAATTGAAAACAAAAGAATATTCTAGGCAAATATCAATTTTTGATGGACAAAATGGAGTGCAATGTTTACATGTGATACATCATTTTAAAGCTTGTTTTATCAGCATTTAAAATCTGTACATATCTTAAAATGAAAAAAATTCCTACTTTATCTGGGTTTCGTGGGAGCAGGTCACAGATACATCCATCAACATTTACATTCAAATCAATATACAAAATAAACAGAAAAGTACAGCAACAAAATAGTAATCAACACACAATAAATGCATTTAAAAGAATACAATTTAAATAGATAGATACTATGCGATTACCAGAGTTATGCGATTACCTGGCTTTCGTCATTAGTAGCACCCCCGGATAGATATGCAAACTTGTTCCGGCTCAGCCCCAGTTATACCCACCCACCAAATTTGAAGGCTGTAGGAGAATAAGGGTGGACAGATAGACAGATGGACAGACATAGCTTATTAATTAAAGGGGGATGGTCCGATTTAAGTATATAAAGTTTTCATCTTGATAGAATGGCCTTTACCCAAAAAACCCATCTGTAAAGTTTGCGCCAATATTTAAATCCGTTTTGATGTGTTATATGGCCTCCATTTTTCTGATTAAACTTTTAAAAATATTATTTTCTCAATTTTATTTGAGAAAAGATTTCTCACAGGACAAGTATTTTGTTTACTATAAAAGAGAGAAAGGGGAAAAAAAAAAAAAAAAAAAAGCAACAAAATAGTAATCAACACACAATAAATGCATTTAAAAGAATACAATTTAAATAGATAGATACTATGCGATTACCAGAGTTATGCGATTACCTGGCTTTCGTCATTAGTAGCACCCCCGGATATGCAAACTTGTTCCGGCTCAGCCCCAGTTATACCCACCCACCAAATTTGAAGGCTGTAGGAGAATAAGGGTGGACAGATAGATAGGCAGATGGACAGACATAGCTTATTAATTAAAGGGGGATGGTCCGATTTAAGTATATAAAGTTTTCATCTTGATAGAATGGCCTTTACCCAAAAAACCCATCTGTAAAGTTTGCGCCTATATTTAAATCCGTTTTGATGTGACAGCTAGAAATGTGATTTTGTGAGCCCCATAACTCCCAAACCAAAACATCATTTAGCCCTAAGATTTCACAGGGTGAATGAAAGAAAAAAATAGCTTTCTTTTGATACCAAAATTTCGGCAACTCCTGGTAAAATCGGGGTGTCTGGGGATGAGGCTATTATAGTTAGATTCAACCCATCGTGTCACCGGAGAAAGGTTTTGGACAGCGTCGATTAGTGGGAGAGGAGGGCAGAATATGTTTGTCCGATTAGACCTGTTCAGGAACGAACAAACGATACATCTGACAAAGGGAGGGTGTGCGTAAGCAGGTTTCAAAGAAAGGGAGCGGAACGAAAAAGGTGGCCCCGGTGGGTAGAGGGGGTGGTAGACATTCAAAATCCTTGTTATATTGAAATACCATTTGAAGCAAATACGATGTAGTCAGAAAAGTATAGTAGCTTGAGAGTTCATGTAGCTATAAATGCGTTACGTTGACTGAATGATTTTATTAGGCACCAGAATTGATTTTTCTCTGCCTATCGGACTACATGTTTCAATAGATTAGCGTGGACTTTTAATTTCCACACACACTGCACATCCCCTCATGCAATGGCCAATACCTTCGGAAAAGTACTAGAGGGGACACAAATGGGTTGAATCTACTATGTGATCGGGCCGGACTTTAAAGGGGGAGGAGGCCCAATATGTTTTAAGTATATTAAGTTTTCATCTTGATGAATTGCCTTCACCCCAAAAACCACTCTGAACTCAAGTCCGCTGATTGTCAATTCATTTTAATGTGAGAGCTAGAAACATGATTTTGTTCGACCAAAATTGAGTACATTTTTGCTCATAACTTCCATTAAACATTATTAGCGATGCATAAGATTTTACAGGGTGAATGAGAAAAAATAGTAGCTTTCTTTTGATACCAAAATTTTGACCACTTCATTAAAATCTGGGGTTTTGGGGATAGGCTAGTAGCGATCATTGTCATGGTCCTTGAATATATAGATATTGCAACAACAAATTTCAGCAACTATAATTAATGTCAAGATATTACAAAATTAAATGCAAGAATAATAACACAGATAATTCCAACAAGTCAGTAAATATATTAGGAATACAATGAATATGATCATAAATACTGTACCAAGAGGGATGGAAAGAGGGAAGGGGAATGAAGAGGATATGATAGAGGAGAAGTCTGGCAGAGATGGCCGAAATACCTAGAAAAGAACTGTGCTTTTGGTTGCACCCAAGCCTACATTATCAAGAATTCATCAATTTAACGCTTATGATAGATCAGTCTGAAAAGAAACCATCTGTTTTTATGTCGTCAGCCGACTATTTTCCACTGTATTAGTGTGAGTACGAGGCAGAAATGACATCTCCTGTTCTCATCAGATTGTCAACATAGCCTGTGTTTACTCTATGTAATACAGTCGGTTATCTCAGCAATGTGGGTCAATTATCTCAGGCAGTCTAAATGTAAGGAATGAAAATATTGCTGTACAAGTCAGTAAATATTATTAGGAATACAATGAAATATGAGCATATTGTATATATAAAGAGGGGAGGGGAGAGGGAGGGGAAAATAAGAGAGAGAGGATAGGGAGAGAGAGTAAAGTCTGGCAAAAGGAAGACAGAAAATACCTGAGAAAAAAATGTAGTTTTTGAAGGCGCCAAGTCTTAAAGAGACATGAGGAGATTTCCAGGAAGAAGCACCCCCAATTTTTCTCGAACCCCGGTTTTTTACATATTTGGAATGCTTACCAATGAATTAGATCACACCTGAAGTGAATAAACCGAATACGCCGTCTTTATGTAATAAGATGCTGATTTAGTAGTTTCTGTCATGCACGACAGAAAGTCAAAGCATGGTTTTCTATGGGGAACGATCACGATAGCAGGCAAGGTCAAAACAAGGTTTGCGGTTTTCTTATGCACCTGTTTGTCCAATAAACCTCCGAAACGTTCTCGGTAGGTGGTCTACAACCGATCCAGTGAAATTGAGAGAAAATCATATCCTAAAAAAATCTCCTCCTGTCACTTTAAATATCAAGAATTCATCAATTTAATGCTTATGAGAGAGCAGTAAAAAAGAAACCATCTGTTTTTATATCGTCAACCGACCATTTCCACTGTATTAGTGTGAGTACAAGGCACATATGACATCTCCTGTTCTCATCAGATTGTCAACATAGCCCGTGTTTACTCTATGTAATACAGTCGGCTATCTCAGCAATGTGGGTCAATTATCTCAGGCAGTCTAAATGTAGGCAATGAAAATATTGCTGTACAAGTCAAGTATCGTGTGTGTACTCAGTAGCCTTTTATATGCTACGATGAAAGACTAATTTGAACAGCTTGTGTTGTGCCTGTCAATTGGCCCAGTTGAGCTTGTGTTATAAGTGGAATTGCCACGCCCACATTTTTTTACGCTTAAGCAAATCAGAGTGAATATCTGTGAAATTTTCAAAGTAAATGTGTTTATTGGCCTTACTGATCTGTCAGAGATGGTAGCTCACTGTTGCAAAGAGGAAACAGTTATGGTGAAGCTATAAAATTTACTTCTGTGCTAGTAATATTGTTGGTGTAAAGTCAATCACTGCAGATTTTTCAGTAAGTGGGACAATTAAAAAAAGAAGAAGAATAAGCTGTAGTCTTAATTGTAACACGTTCTTGTTTTCATCTAACCTTTGGACCTAAGACCTATAGATAAAATCTATAGCTCCTCTTCCTGTGCCAACCCTGCTTGTAAGCTCAAATGGGAAGAGCGCCGTGCTATTAATACAGAGGGTCGCCGGTTTCGAATCCGACCAAGTGGCCACATGTTGTTTTTTTTTAACACTAGTTCGTTGGCCATCTCCAGTAAAGATTAATAAATATTCAATGCTTTTGTTCATTACACAGCAATAGCTGTCGCGTTCAGTGGACACAATAGCTGCATCTTTCAGTAGACAGCAATGGCTGTACTTCTTATAGACAGCAAATAGCTGATCTTAGTAGACCGCAATAGCCTGTATCTTCAGAAAACAGCAATAGCTGTATCTTCATTAGACCATAAGCTCTTTCTCTTTCTCTTCAGTAAGAGCATACCCTATCTTCAAGAGACAGCAATAGTTTGTTTGTATCTTCAGAAAACAGCAATAGCTGTATCTTCAGTAGACCATAAAAGCTCTTTCCTTCATAGAGAGCAAACTGTATCTTCAGTAACGGCAAATGCTGTTGTATCTTCAATGGACAGCAATAGCTGTATCTTCAGTGGACAAACAATTTTCTGTGTCTTCAGTAATCATTGCTGTATCTTCAGTAGACAGCAATATCTGTATCTTCAGTAGACAGCATAGATGTATCTTCTTCAGTAGACAGCATAGCTGTATCTGTCATTAGACAGCAATGGCCTGTATCTTCCAGTAGACAGCATGGCTGTATCTTCAGTAGACAGCAATAGCTGTATCTATCTTCAGTAGACCGCAATCTGTATCTTCAGTAGACAGCAATCGCCGTATCTCTTCAGTAGACAGCATAGCTGTATCTTCAGTAGACAGCAAATAGCCCTATCTTCATAAGACAGCATAGCTGTATCTTTCAATAAAAACAGCAATAGCTGTTATCTTCAGTAGACCATAAAAGCTCTTTCTTCAGTAGAAGACAAGGCTGTTCTTCATAGACAGCAATAGCTTGTATCTTTCAGTAGACAGATAGCTGTATCTTTCATGACAGCAATAGCTAGGCACCGGAGTTTTGCGCGACCGCGCAAAACGCGCAAAATCGCGATTTTTTGGTCTATCACGATTTTGTCGGTCCATCGCGAATTTTCACACACGATTTTGTAAAAAAAAAAAAAACCACCATTTTTTTTAAATGTTAATTTGCCAATAAACAAACACCAATTGATTAATTAAATCATTATCCAAAACTTGCGTGAAAATTGATGACGTCACAAAGCGTCCATATGCAAAATATATTCGCAAGTTTATAAATAAATCCTAGCGTAGCACCCTACCTCTAACCTTGATTGTTGAACACGGATGACCCGACCTATTTTCCATTGTTAGGCGTCCATGATATGGTGTTTTGCGCTTCGGTGCATTAACAATAATAAGATTGAACGCGGGATAAGATACTTTCCATCACGTGGTCTTGTTCATAATTTTCTTCATAATTTGGTTATTCATGGGATAATTAATCTCTTCGGGATTAAACAAATTCGGACTACGGCCGCGTCAGGCAGGTATTTTCCCCCGGACGGAAAATCGGTAGGGAGCGGAAGAGAGGAAACCCCGGAGGAAACACAACTTCCCCACACATTCGGGGCAGAGTGGAAAACCCGTCACATGGATCATGTCATCCGGGGCCGGGATTGCCCAATCCCACGTTCGAAAGTAAATTATATTCTCTCTTCTCGGCTCGGGGATGACATGCAAGCTCAGCCCGCGGCGGGCCATCTACCAATCTGATTCACTATTTTATTTCGGAATACGAGGAATAATAGGTGATAATGATGTGGCTTCTTGTAATTTTCAGCCTGAGAAAAAAAGTAAGAAATAGGATTAAACTTTGGAAGTTTGAGCATTTTTTGTGCAAACTTGTTTCGTGTTCCTGGTTGACTAGTGGGGCAAACTAACGCTTTTCCCCGCGAATTTTTTTTTTTTTTTTTTTTTTTTTTTTTTTTGTGAACTTTAAAAATCGCGCATTTTTCGCGCATTTTAAAATACGGGCCGCGCATTTTGTCGTTTTAAATCGCGCAAACTGCCCGGTGCCTACAATAGCTGTATCTTCAAGTAGACAGCAATATCTGTATCTTCAGTAGACAGCATAGCTGTATCTTCAGTAGACAGCAATAGCTGAATCTTCAGTAGACGCAATGTGTATCTTCAGTAGACAGCATAGCTGTATATTAAAGGCTGACTCAGTTCAGAAATATAAATGCTCAATTTTCCAAGTTAGAGATGAATCGGATTTTTCGTTTTTCATGCAGTAACACATTATGTGCAGTATAACAGTGCCATAGGATACTGTGTATAACAAAATTTCTGGATCCGGAATTTTTAAACAAAGTTGTGATTTTCTATATGAAGGACTTCGATTTGAGCTTAGTTATTTCACACAGTGATTATTATATGGACAAGCATTATGTAAATGCAAAAAACACAATTTGTTTGAAAATTGAGGGCGCCCTCCCCGGGAAATCTCTGAGTCAGCCTTTAAGTAGACAGCAATAGCTGTAGCTTCAGTAGACTGCAATAGCTGTCACCACATTCCCATGCTGGATTAAGGCCTATGCTCTTCCACGCTGGCCTAGTGGGGATTAGAAGGGACTCTTGTACCTGTTATAACAAATAAGATGCCAAATGTGTATGACAAGAGTTTATATCTTTCTGGACTTACAGAAGGAATGCTTGATGTATAAACTTAATGTTGTCATAAAAACAAAGGTTACGGGGTTTATGCAGTTTGGTTATTAAAGGTTTGTGTGTTTCGATTGCCTTTGGGATATCAGATGAAGGGCCATATTTTTCTCATTGTCATCCTAAAATTTCAGCTTCCAAATCCATTTCTTTCCCAAGATACAGACAAAAGTATGCTATTTTAATGGTTAGCCATCAATATTAGCACAGTATTAAATAGGGCCTTGGAATGTGCATTATTGCTTCTACTATCAAACTGCAAGTTTGTTTCCCACAGTACTTGGTGGTAAGTGTATGCAAGTGCCAAGCTCTGATATCAGAGAGAAAACACGGTACACAAAAATCAGAACAAACACCTAGCCATTCTCAGAGTAGATAGCAACTGATTCCAATACCGTAGCACTGCCATATAGGTAAACTTTTCAGAGAGTTCTTTGTTAAAGGGGCATTTCGTGATCCACAGCCTCGTCCCCCTGACTTACCTAAAAGATGTTGAGATTTTTATATCATCTGAACCGTTAGCCTTAGTAATCCATGTGTGCCCAATCTTACGTGCAAATTTGATCGCATCTGTAAGAAATTCGCAATTTTGTATTTTCTGTCCGTAAATGGACAGAAATTACAGTACAGTAGCCTATGGGACCATGGGAAATGAGTAATTGCTCATAACACAAAACCGCAAGATCGGGATCAGCTCAAATTTTGGGAATAAGCTTTTCTCAAGGATATCTAGTGATCAATGAATAAAACAGAAGGTGCTGAAATCACGAAATGCACCTTTAATGATATGACTGTTTGACTTGACTCTAAATGAAATTGTTGACTTTGTTTAGTTGTACGCTTCAGTGAAAATCTTACCCCGAAATCACAGACCATGTCATTGCTTTAATGTCAAAAATTTGAAATGCATCTATTTGCCACAATTTCAGTTAACTTCACAAGCTACTTGACCTTTACTTGTTAAATACTTCAGTTGAATATATAAATTTACTACTAGAATACTGAAATTCATATAGTTGAATATTTACACTAGTTGAATATTTATACTAGTTGGATACATAACTTCACTACTTGAATACTCAGATTTAATATTAGGTGAATATTTAACATCACTAGTTGAATATAGTTCACTATTTGGCCACCTAAAGTAAGAAAGAGAAAGAAACTTCATAGCAGAACTGCAGAACACTGCATGTGAAGTGTTTGTTTGACTTTCAACAACTTTAACCCTCTGCTGAATAAGCATTACAAATTGTGAATAATTTTACAAGGATCTCAAAAGAAAAAAACCCTCAAAAGAAATCAAAATGGTTAAAAATTTTGATATGAAACCTGTTTATTCTACCAAGAAGTATCTTTCTATACACTTTCCAGTTTTAGAAGTTATTTTTTACTACTCTATAAGCTTGTAAAAAGTTTTTAAAAAGAATTAGGGGGATGGACCTGTGTTTACAGTAATGGAGTGTCCATCTCTCTTTCGAAGCAGTGGGTCAGACCATATAATGTTGCTGTAGGGGGATCACTACACCTCACCCAAAGTGATTCTGTTACCTTCTCAGCATTGATTCATGTCAGTACCCATTTATTTAACTTGGGTAAAGTAATTGAGGTAAAATGCCTTATACTCAGGGCACAACTCATGGTAAATGTTTCATATAGAAGTCCCAAGTGTGCAAATGAGGTATTACAATTGATTCTGTCATGCACTGTATGATGCTGTGCAGTAGCGCTTGAAGGAATAAATGGCAATACCTCATTTGCATACTTGGGACTTCAATATGAAACATCCAACTCACTGGTTGCAGCAAGGCTTGAACTCACAATAACCCGGGAGCTAGCAGACATTTGTAACACATCTCAAGTACAAAAGGTTTGAGTGATTAAATATGTAGACAGACTGACAGGAACCCCTGAAACACAATTCTTAAGTGCTGCAAATGGTGCCTTAAGGAGAGGGGGCCAAGACAAATTTGTACAGGGGTCAAATTTTTAAAATTGATCCAATCATGTTGAAAATTATACCATGTTATTTGTCTAACCACAAGGATTCAGAAAAGGTATAGTATACAAATATTGACTGTCCATGAGTTTGACTATGGCCCGAATAAAGGACAGTTAATATTTGTTTTATATACCCCATAGATAGATCCTTTCTGCTGCAGTAACGAGACTACAGCTAGGTCAGAAAATTACTATACCAGTCAAAGAATTACTATACCGGTCCAAAAACTTACTATCGGTCCAAAAATTACTATACCGGGCATAAAGTTACTAGACCGGGCAAGAAAGGTACTATTCCAGCAAAAAGAAATATACCTTTTTAGGCGAAAATAGTGAAACTATACCCTGTCATGTGACTTTATTTAACCAATAATGACAGTACTATCTATGGGTATATAATGTTACTGTATACAGCCTAAAGTTTCAGAGTTATAGGCTAGAAACACAAAAATCAATAAAGGGTCATTTCAGTTGTACAGGGGTCAAATTTTTAAAGTTGCTCCGATTTGGATAAAGTTCATAGGATGCAAAAATGTCTGTACTTGGACTCAATGAATGTAGTCTTTGGCATTAGCCAGGTGAAATCAGGCAATAAATTAACCCCTGCATACTACATCAACAACCCACAAAATTGCCAAAACAACTTTAGTGTGTCCACAATCACTTGTTATGGCTCTTGTGTGTCAGGATTTATCAACTGAGTGCTGATCGGCCTGCGTGTATCATGATACGGGTGCTCCTAACATGGCCCATTTCCAAAACTGAAAACCAGGAAATTTCTGTACGTGGAATTAACCCCTTGGATCCTACGCCTTATTTATGTGTTATTCTCTGGATTATGGTGTAATTATAGCCAATCAAGACAAGTTAAAGAACAGCTTATGACCCATACAATAGAGATATATATATATATATTATTCCCGGATTGCCATAGGGCAAAAATTTAATGAGCTTTTATTATATATGCTTTTTTAATATTAAATTTTTCTTGTTATCCAATGAGATTATCCTTCATTTCATAAATTTAATAGTCATATCTTTGTCGGAATAAAGCGCAAACAAAGGATAACGTTAATGCGAAAAAAAATTTCGCCCTAACGTCGCACTCTATAACATACAAAGAAATTTCGCCCTAGCGTAGATTGGGATATTATTATTTTCCTAGATTGAACCTAGGGTGAAATTAATAATTCATTAGGCTATAATGACATGTCTTATTAATGCTAATTAATTCATGTTTCTTGTGAGCCAATGGATTATCCTTCATTTGCATAAAGTATATTCCTATCCTTTGACTGTATAAAGCGCAAACAAAGGATACGTTAAGGCGAAAAAAAATTTCGCCTAACGTTCGAACTCTATACATAACAAAGGAATTTCGCCCTAGGTAGGATATGTGATATCTATATATATATAATATTTTTCCTAGATTGAACCATAGGTGAAAAATTATAACTTCAATTAGGCTATTGAGCCTTTCTTATTATGCTAATTAATATTCATGTTTCTTGTTTAGCCAATGAGAATCTTATCCTCATTTGCATAAATGAATATCTATCTTTGACGAATAAATTGCAAACAAAGGAGTAACTTGGCTAAAAAAAATTTCGCCCCTAACCGTCAAACTCTAATGTTTAACAAAAAGAATTGTCCCTATCGTAGGATATAGTGATATTATATATCGTCCGCCCACATCACATATTGTCTTATCTACTTTTGACTTTTTGAGTATTTTGCCTATGTACTTATAATGTTAATTATGGTCTATACATGCACAAAGTTACAATCGTGAAAGTGACCTAATGATGAGAATAATTAAAATTTTGATCATTAGCTCAAAACGGCATATCGCTATTTCACATACTGTCGATGTTTCATTTACACGTAATTTTCAGGTGTATAATTTAACGCTGTTCTCCAACAAGCTGTTTACGGCTTTCACATTCAGGATCTATGTTCGTTGTTAGCTGCCTCGTGCGTGAAACATTTCGGGTGTCACATATATCTATCTGAACGCTGAAATAGAACGGTGAAATTAGCGTGGTAATGTGCAAATACAACTTTTTTGGCGTTTCACATACAAACTTATGACTTTGTAGCTTTATATCAGGAATACAATTGCACTTTCAAACCCAGCAAGGTTAAAACTTCACATCTGAATTTTCTTATAAGGCAAATTAGAAAAGTAAATCTAATGTTTAATTCCATATACAAACATGAAATCTCCCGGTAAATGTCAATGGCGTTTTCTCGAAAACGGTCTTGATCACTAAGACAGTATGTGAGTGGGCGACGATATTATATATATAATATGGAGAAGAGCTCCTGTGATTGGTTACTCAAGGTTAGTCGTCTCTGTTTAGAATTAATAATGAAGAGAAGAAATAATAGGATTTGTTGTTGTGCACTACTGAACTGCCGTGTCATCATTTGATGGGCAGTCCAGATTTGATATGGAATGCCGGCGCAGCCGGTATCCACTACGATAAATATTGGACTGCCATCCAATATGGCACAATATTAGATGGCAAAACACAAATCCTATCTTTTTTCCTCCTTCTTATTTTGGTTTGGTTGTTTTAATCACCGAAACACTTTTTTGTCAATATTATTAGTTAAAAGGGCAAAAATATTCCACAGCTGTCAAAAATGAAACCACCCGTACTGGCTGCGTGCACTGCGTAACCTTAAGTTATACACGCGCGCGTAAACCACTGCGCGCGACCACTATCTAATATCTCTCATATAAATAGGCCACAACCAATGATATTGCGTGCTTGCTTACTAAACCCCCCCATTAATAAGAATGAGCCAGTATTAAGTACTGCGGAAGGTGAGACGTTGGTGGTTTAAGTCTGACTCAGAGATTTTCAAAATATTATTTTTGTTGTGTAATAATGACAAATAGTCAATTAGGAACTAAAGATGTAACCTAAAATACACAATTCCGAAATTTGGATGAATCGGAGTTTTCCCTTTAATGCAGTAAACAGTTTTGTACAGTATATTAAGCCATAGGATACTGTGTATAAAACAAAATCCGGATCCGGAATTTATAACAAGTGGTGATTTCTATTGAAGGAATGCGATTTAGCTTAGCATTTTCCCACGTGCTTAGTTATGGACAGCATATGTATTTTCAAAAAACACGATTTTTTGGAAATTGAGGGCCCTCCTCAGGAAATCGCTGATCGCCTTAAAGGGATTCCATAACCTCACTCCAACAAAGAACGAACAATGGAAAGAACAAGCAGGTAAACCTACTTACGAGGAGAAAAACAATGTGGACGAACAAATTGACAAACAGGGACGGCTAAGAAAACAAGACTTAACATCCACGTTTTAAAGCTCAGGGATTGTATTTTGATAGTTTGTGTATTAAAAATGCAAATTTTGTGAAAATGCTACTGACAAGGGACCTAATTAAAAAGATAAAGGATATTTTGTTTTTTTGTTGTAAAATTACAAATTAGCAGTTTTTGTGAAAAAAAAAATATTGAAATATGACTTTTAACCGTAGCTCATGTCTCATTGCAACATACATTCGCTCTTGGACACTGTGGGCAATGAATTGTGATTTCAGGGGAAAATCCGTTCAAACTACAACATTGTTTGTTTAACACCAAAAGAAAACAAAGATAAGATAGCTTTAGGAATACTGACAATAGTGTTTCCAGGCGCGTTAGCCAGCCCGTGGTTCCAAGGGGGCAATTCCCTAGATTGCAAACATTATGTCTCGATCACATCAAAATATCACAGTCGCAGGGCAAAAGATCCAAAAGGGCTGATTTTAACATGAATATCCGTGTTTTATTTCCCGATTTCCGCTCCAATTTTTCAGAGGGACACGCTGCCCCCTTTTCCCCCACCTGGCTATGCCCCGGTGTTTGACAGCGACTGTAAAAGATTTTCTAAGTGTTGATATCTGAGCACTTCATTCATTATGACCCTTGTCTTTTGTATTTTCTTCTAGTGTACCGCCAGGGAGATCTTGGGACCAATTGGTGTGCAGTACTAGCAGGAGACTCAGTCCACATCAGTATTCCGGCAATATAAGGTTATATGGAGTTTTTGGTTTTTCTTCATTTTCAGTAAAATTTAAGGCTTGTACATATCCGCATGCATTGCCACTTTGCTACATAGTTAGTCCATCTTCCTAGACTGTGTGACCTGTTTATTATAGAAAAGAAAGGCATAGACAAACGGGTGCATTATGGGAAGGCTCGAGCGGCTGTTGGATTATAAGAACAATTCCGATGATGAAAAAATACTTGGTTTTTGTGTTGCCATGCAAGAATTGCAGGAGGTGACACTTACCAGACCTTAATTCTGTCTGACCGTGGGCCGTATGGCCCGTATGGCCGCGTGGCCGTGTTTTCAAAGGTTATGTTTCGAATAAGTTTATACTATCCAAGGTCAAAGTCATGAGATAAATGGCTAAAACATCAAATTGGCCTCCTTCCGAAGAAAAAAGTCCAATTGCTATAGACTTGGGACATGTATGCCCCAAGTCACATACCAAGGTCAAGGTCCCTGAGTCTGTTAATTGGGCTTGAAAACATCAAATGGCATTTTTGAAAGTTGAAGTCCATTGCAACCAAATTAGGCCTTGCATGGCAATAGGGAGCAATTCATATGATAATAAGGTCCAGGGTCAATTCAAAGGTCATCTGAATAAAGTTATAAAAGAGGAGTGAGGGAAAGGTGGACCGCGAAAGCAGGAGACACTTGTGGTTCGAGAACCACTTGTCAGGGAACGATGATGAGGATCATAAATCACATTTCAATAATGTATCATGGCTTAATATGTGTAGGCTATCTCATGTGGATTGAGTATAATTATATTTCAGCTGCATCAACAATACTCAATGTGTCCTTGAGTTTCCCGTTGTGAGGGCAGCTTTGGTCATCTGCAAGGATCAGGTGGTGTGTGACATATTTCTAGATTTAGATTATTTAGGGTGTCATTTATTTAAATGCAAAGGCCATATGGCATATAGGGATAACTGAATTGTTTGTGTCGTCTGCAAGAGAACAGAGAAACACATAGGGATTGATTGGTATTGTTGGTGTCCAGTGTTTAACCCTAAACTATCCCCCCCATCCCATTCACCACATGCACCACATTTCATGGCACTTGGATGTAATGAACCTTGGGATAGGCCCCACAATTACCCCTTCAAGAGTGGGGTCAAAAGTCATGTAGAGGTAATTAGATGGGTCATGGTTAAAAATGGTCAAATTATGAAATTTCTTGAAGATGTTGGCAATATGTCAATGCATTTTCCTGTCCAATTGGGTAGTATCCCATATGTTGCCTTTTTTTTTTAGAGTGGGATCAAAGGTCATCCAGGAATTAATGAAAATCACAGTGCGACTATGATTTCTGATGGTTGATTTTGATATTATGAGCAAAATTTGTATCACGGTGCTCCAAAACCACTGTGTTGTATGAATTTGTTCGTTTACGGACAGAAAATACAAATTCAAATTTTTCTCAGAGTAGATTGAATTTGCATGTAAGAGTAGGCATACTCTACTTAAGTCAATGGTTTAGAGCTATAAAAATCTCACCTTTGAGTGGGGACGAGGCTTTTGCTAGAACACAAATCCCTCTTAAAAAAGGAACTTGGATGCGTACGGTCAAAAATGTGTGGTGACAGGAACCAGGTTACATTCTTTTATTAACATTCTTATACAACAATTGATGTACCCAGCAAAGGTGATTGAATACAAAAATAAAAAGTAGTGGAGTTTAAATTCTGACCAATATTGGTTTGCTGTTATGAAATTCACCCGGGGCACTGAGTCTAAAAGGGCTTGTAGGGTATAGCAGTGCGTCAGGACTCCCCCCCCCAGATAGCACCTCTTCTGCAGGTTCAATAGATTGTTCAGAGGCTGCTTTGGTTCTTAATACCCCTACGTTGCACAAACTCACAATTTTAGCTCCATGCTAAAATTTTGGGAAATTCTGCAGTTTTGTAACCCAAACCTTTCAATTTGGTTTAATTCAGTTCCCACAAGTCAGTAAAATTGGTTTTAAAAAAAAAAAGACCTTACTTTCGCCAAAAATTCAGTTTTTTATTTTAATTTTTTACACTTTTTGTACACACACACACCCCTACCCAAACCAAAAGTGAGTGCCCCCTCTGCCAACACCCTGTTACCCAATCCTAATTAGAGTGCCCTCCCCCTGGAAATTCGTGAAAGTGGTCTGGGGCCATACGTAGGGTTTATTTTGGGGGTGTGGGTCTGAAAAAGTGGACACATAACCCTTCTAAAATGCGTCCTTTCGTTTGGACACGACTTAAAAACCTTATCACCAAAAAGCGGACGGACTGTCATTTTCTAAATTTTGGACCTTTTTCAACAATCTGCAACACGGGACCTAGGGACCCTTTTGTGGAATTGGGGTGGTGCAAACCACCACCCCTGTACGGGCCTGAATGTGGTCCAAGTGAAAGGAGATACTGTAATCAAGTTGTCAACATGTGAGTATATTTGAGACAACCTGTTCTACCAGACAAACATGATGACAAGTCATTTGATATTTATTTAAAATAAAATTCCAATTGCAAACCTTGTAGCATTCCTTACAAGCTGACCGATAATTGGTCTGCTGGAATGTCCAAACGTCCAATTAAGAACTCCTCAAAGACCACTTCCTCCACGCATTATTACTCTTGTTTTAATTCACCAAGGATGCGGCACTTATCCTCTCCCTCAGAGTGTGGGGGGGAGGCTTCGGGGAGTCAGTTCGGACAACTCCCAGCGAAAGCAACGTCGTCACAAGAGAGATTTTGCGAGCTGCTGCGGATTGAGCAGAAGGAATTTAGCATGCTGTGGGAGGTAAGTTGCATGTCAGTTTTGATTTGGTGTGGACACAACTTCGAAATTGCGGCTTTCTTGAGGGTAAGAGGTGCGGAAAGTTTCTGATTATAGTAGCCGGGAATTGGGCATTACACAAATAGTGTTGTCTAAAAACTGTGGATTTTTTGGTTAATGATGGTGATATGAATTTTAACTTTTTTTTTCTTGTATAAAGCTTATCGTTGATCCCTGAAAATCTGTCATAGCATTTAATTCGCAGAATTAAATGCTATGACAACCAGACCTGGTGGGCAGGCACTTATAAAATGGACTGTACACATGCATCATCAAAAAACAATTAAAAAGGGCTTGTTTTTGTACCACCGGCAAGTAATGTGTGATGCATTTAGGGTACAAAAAAACTGATTTTCAAGAAAAAGGGGCCGTTGTTCCAAAGTGGTACAACTTGTTTAGGGTAGTTTTGATTATAAAATCGTAAATTTGGTCCCAAAAGGGTACAGTTTTTTCATGAAACCAAAAACCTTGTTTGAAGGGGTAGTATTGCTGGTAGGGTAAAATATTAAGTAGCACAGGTGCCCCTATTGCTATCTTGATATAGAGACAATAACGATGTTTGCACATCACCAGTTGTGATGTGGGATCTGAGTGTCTAATGGAACAGGATTTTTGGAATTCTGTAAAAAGTCGCAAGTGTATATAAGTGAGAAGGAAAATTAGGTTTTTTTACTACTTTGGTAGATGGTGATGTGAAACCTTAAAAGCCACAAAGAATAACAAACTTTATAGCAAAAGTAAAGAGATTTGTTGATACAGAAATACATTATCATGCAGCTTATTTGGGAGTGAACCATAGCAAGTTGTAATGCTGTCTTTAAACATGCATTTTAGATGTTTAACAGTCCACAACTTCAAAGCATGAACTCTGCCACAATCGGTAAGGGCCATTCATGTCACAATGGGATGGGTCTATTTCATATAGACCAGTTTGCAGTCGTTCCTGGATTCTTGAAATAGGTCAGCCTGACTGTTTACACACTGAGCAATTGTATCTGTTAGAGTTTTAAGTACTAGGGCCATAACGATTGACAGGAATGGCATTCGCAGGCCAACAAAAGAAGTGACATGGATGTAATTGTTTATATATCATTGTAGGACCTATGAAAGTATACATTTTCAGAAAGTAAGGTTGCAAAGGAATCCACAAGCAGTGGCAGAAGATTATTGGTAAATAAATGACACACTTTTAAGAAAAGCGTGAAGAGGTCCATTTTTCCTTTTTTTTTTATTTTGTTGCACTATATTCCTTTACTTTCAAAACAAATTTTAAAATATTTTACAAATCCGTGAAAAAATCTTAGAGGTTCCATCCTCAAATCGTCATGTGCATGCAAGATCGTCATAAGTGCATAGCTGCCATGTGATACATCTGCGTGTGCCATGTATTAGGATGACTTTTATCTTATTCTTGAGTCAGGGCTCTTGAAATGGTTCTTCGGCAACTGTTGTCACATGTAAGAAACTATTTCAAGAGTCCTGACCAAAGACTTGGCATAGTAGATTTTGTATGGGAATTTCTGTTCTGAACAAAATGGCGTATTGGCACTTACGACCTCTTACAAGCATAATATGAAATGTGTCAATGGCTATGATTTTGAAAACATATTAAACTCTTCTACTGGGCAAGATTGAAATCAGTCCGAGTTGTTGAGTGACAAATATCCATAAGTTGAAGTCGCAGACCAATCAACTTCATTTGAATGTGCAAATTAAGACATGGCTTTTCAAGGTCTTTAACTCCAAAGGCCATTGACTTTACATCGGTCCAAGGATTGAAAACTTGAAGTAGCTGTTAGTCTACCAACGATGTAGAGAAGGGGTGACATGAAGGCAGTCAAGGCAATCAACAACAGCATTTTTCTTCCTTTGTATATTTGTTTAGCGGCCAGTGTGATACTGGAATGTCTTGGACACATTAAGATGTTTCTTTCAAGGCTTAGCGCTTGAAAGCAGGGGTTTGAACCTCTTCTGTTGGTCATCAAAGGTGGACTTTCTTTGGGTGAGTTATGAAGAGTGGCAAAGGAAGGTGTTGTTACTGCTTAATGTATCATCAGTTGAATGAACCTTTTTCTGGGGCAAATTGTAGATCGAAAGTTCCTTTAGAATCGACTCTTCTTGAAAAATCTTAACTCTTTCAACCCGATAGATAGGTTTAGTAAGTTAGTGATTTGGGGATTTCTTCACAAATGTCATGTGATTATTTGATATCTTATCTCATACCTAACCTAAGCTAGTTTTTTGGTACTCATTAGAAAGACATGTTTTTATGTAGATTTGAAAATATGGTCTTGAACAATGTATAATCTTGAGATTGTTTAAAAAAATAAAACATTCTGATATTTGTGCACTATAGTAGCCTTTAAAGTGTAAAGGGTTTTTTAGACATGGTAAATTTAACCTGTACTTTAGTGAGAAGTTAAATGATTTTATTCATTGCAGATTTTGTGAGATTACATCAATAGCTATGATTTTGATTGGCCTAATAACACAGAGTCTTTGTGTGTGTATTGTCGGTGAAATAATTATGGTTACGATATGTGTCTTATGTTCACATTGCGGGCTGTGATGGTGGTTTTTTGTTGTCCCTAATATAATATTCATTTTTATGGGGATATGCCTATGTTACAAAGGACTTACTATAGAAAATTGTAAAATTTTCATTTTTTCCAGGTCTGTAACTCCCCACCATTGAACTGTCTGAATGTCCGAGAAGTTGAAAATACCTGAACTCTCATTGCTTAGGATTGAATGTGCATTCAGTAGCGATATTATATGGATTTTACAACCACCGGTCACTTGTTATGTTTTGAATGACTTCGAATACGCTGTTATTTGTAGAACAAGTTCAAACTTCTTACCAGAACTAGGCTTGTTTTGGAACTCATTTGAATGTTTTTTTAGTGGTGCTGACCAAATTGTTTTGTGAAAATATCAAATTTGAAAATTTGTGGTTATTTTGTTTAAAATATCTGATTACTCAGGATGGCTACCATGCGCAAATTATATTATCGATATGAAATCTGATAGATTTGGATCAGCAATGTGTCCATACCAACATGTATTAATGTATAGTGAGATGACGTGAGAGATGATATCAAGAAATCTGGTATTGCAATAAGATGGGTAGAGATTTTGTGTTAGTTCAAATACGTTTTTGTTAGCAAATCTTTTGTATGTTTCAAAATATACGTTCCATATGTCCTGTGCTTCACGTGCCCTCGCTGTGTTGTTGTTGAGTGCGTATTTAATAATGTAAGTTGGCTGTTTTCCTTATGTTTCTTTTATGAATTTCGCTGTTTTTTTTTTTGCTTGCCTTATGTCTATTCTAGTTCAGTTTTTTTTTTTTTTGCTCAAAATGGCTATATCATGTTATTTGTGCTTGCTTTCAATGCATTTTCTCCGATTTTTTATCGTTAGGCTAATTACACTTTATATCATTTCCTTATGTTTTGTAATATCAGCTTCACCGCTGTTATTTTTCATCACAAGTTTTTGCTATGATAGTCCTTCATACAAATATCTTCAAAATGATAAGTGTCATTTTCCTGTATCTTTGTCAGTTTTTTATTTCTGTGCTATTGTTCTTTCTTGGCGCAGACCTATGTCTAGCTTCTGTGTACCTTGCTTTTTTTATGGTCTTCCATTTTCTCTCCATGTACTATCATTTTTTATCACCTACAATCCGGGCAAAAGTAGTTGGAACACCCGTGGTAATGTTCTAATGCAATGAAGGCTTAAATGGCCATAAGAGATCACACTGAAAAATACTAACGTTTATTGCGAAGCTTGAAACAAACCCTAAACATGACCCCTCCCCTGCCCCACCAATCATTGTTGGGTGGTTTAGAGGCATGAATAAAATGACAGGTTTCAACATGATCAGGGGGAGGGGGACAGTTATAATAAGCCATATAAAGTGTTCCAACAATTTTGGCCGAGATTGTAGGCTTTTTTTTTAAGCAGAGGGGCATTGGGATGGTGTATTGGTTTTCCATATGTATTTATGCCATAAGTTCATTGTTGTTAGGATAGTGTGTGCTCTCATAAAAACTAACATTTCAATTCAGATGACATGGAATATTTCTTGTCAAAGGTAATCTGGGGGTTCAAATGACAATACGAATATAAATAGCAATGAGGAATACCCGGTTGGGAATGGGGGCAAATATGTTCCTAAAGCATTGGGTTAGGGCTACAGTCCGAGTTAGGGTGTTGCTTTCTTTGATGCTACAGAGCGAGAGCACTTGTATTTATACCACAACGTTGGGATACCTTGGACCGAACCCTAACCCTAAGTTTAGGATATTTTTGGTTTTGGCTCTTTAAACACCCCAATCATGCAGCAAAAATCATTTTTTAATGCAGTTGGCATTTATGGCCCATTACTGGGGAATTATATAGAATCACTGACAGATCAACTAAGCGCATGCCACCTTGAGAAGAAGAAAAATGCTTGCCTTTAGAGTTTTCTACTTAATTTTGTGGAATTTGAACTGAAATCTTACCTAATTATGAGAAATCTAGCCCTAATCTGTTTCTACTTTTGACATAAATTTTAAGTTTGCAGACTCTGTTATTGATTTATGCAATCCTAAATGGGGTTATAGCCATATTTTGTGTAGTTGTACTTCAGAAGAGTTTTTGATTGGAATAATAGGAACAAGCACAGATATGGTGGAAGGGAGCCAATTGTGTGCACATTGTCAATCAAGTACTATCACCATGGCTGCATCATTGTGTGGTCGTTATTTAGGGAAATTCGAGAGTTTTTGCGTAAGTGGTGTGATCTTTAAAAAACCAAATAGATGCTAAAATAACTGTAAACAAGTAAATTTTCGCTAGAATGTAATTTCGCTAATTTCGTTACTAAGACCCCAATCTCTAAATTAAATTGCCGCCAATAAAGAATGATATTACTATAGTCTAACATCGTAGGTGATTCAAATTATTGAAATTAAATTGCTTGCAAAATATATTATTTGCTAATTCGCTAAATTAAGTTGCATTAAATTCAATTGTTTTACATAACCTTTTCATTTGCTAGAACCTTCAAATTTGGTTCTCTCTAAGGGTGCAAAATAGTTCCCAAGCAAGAATGGAAGGGTTTTTGATTGAACCTACAATGTTTCCCTTTTAGAGAGCATTTTGTCTTCAGTAATAGCAATTACAACGGAACATGTTTTTTTTGCCATGTGTTTTTCAAACAAACATTTGACTGTTGGTTGTTCTTTTCTTTGGAACAAAATTCCATTGTTCCAGTCCTATACCCAGGTCATTACGATATTTTATCATTAAAGGTCATGGTCCAATTGCTAAAAGCCTCGTCCCCAGTGACCCCAGATTTTATCGGAAGTGGTCAAATTTAGTATCAGAAGACAGGTACTATTTTGCTCATTTACCCTGTGAATCTTAGGGCTAAATGATGTTTGGTTTGAATCTTATGAGCGAAAATATAGCCCAATTGTTTGACCATTTTTAATTTTACAGAGTACTCTATTGGGATTTACAAATCATTGGTTTTTAGCTCTCACTCTTTCAAAACTGGTTGAAATATCCGCGCTAAACTTTACAGATGGGGGATTGGGGTAAAGGCCATTTTATCAGATGACAAATTTATAGACTTAAATCAGGTCATGCCCCCTTAATCTAAGCCATTTCTGTCGATCATCCAGGTCAAATGCTTGAATCTATTATTTATAGGCGTTGTATAATAGATTTGTGCACAAGTCTACTTTGGTCTTTTGATACGCAGGTGTGTTCATTGCCATTCTTGTGTTACTTATGGTCTTGTCCAGATCATTTCATTTGCTATGTTTCATCTCTTAGATGCATTTACTGCAACTCATTATCTAAATCAATCTTTCCTCATGTAACCTGCATCTTTGTGCCCACATGTGTATTTCACCATATACTTCGGATCTTGCTACATATTAAACTAATTAATCGCATACAAGTCTCACCCTCCGCAATCAATGTCTTTAACATCCGTTGTCTGGTGTCGTTCCCAAGACGGTGGCCATTGCAGCAGCGGTATTTATTTTGTGCATGTATACCTCAATTGAAGATAACAATAAGGGGAATGGCTATAATATGAATTGCTCGGTCATTAAGTTTTTTTAGCGGAGTAAAAATTGTGATTTGGGAAAGATGGAAGTTTGTCAAGGGTGAAATAAAAGGGCTCCTATCTCTTGTAATATATTGATGTTCTCTTGCTCTATGTCCATTTGACAGTTTTGGCTTGTGTCCCATAATCCCCCTCCCTTGACATGACAAACATAAAGAAGAATATGGAGAATATTCAAGTTAAAGGGGCATTTTGTGGATCCACAACCCACCCTCCCCCCGACTTCAAAAAAGTTGTATCTATACTTCTTTCATCATGGCCTTGCAAATGAATGTTTAGTTACAAAAAAAGTAGATGCAGATAGAAACCGTTTGCCCCTTAATTAAACTCTTCCACACATGTACTACCACAAAACTGTACTCTCCTAAACTAGCTAGCAACTCATAATTAAAGCCACTATCAGCGATTTTCTTCACAATGTGGAACAAATCTTGCCCCCTATTTTTTTCATCAAGTCCATGTTTTTGTGCACTTTTGATCGGGAAATTGTTGTAGTAAAGACCCCTGTATGTGGATAAGCATAACAATTTTGTATTTGGCAACATAGTATTATTTTTTATGCTTTGTTACTAATAAAAATCAGAGCTGACCGTTTTTAAGGCCCGAAATATTTTGTAAATGGCATCTTCCAAGACCGCTTTAAATGCCTATGTGTCGTTTTTCACAAAGAAAAGAATATAAGTTGTTTGATAGGACCTAACACTAGCAATTAAGAGACAAAATGGGCATTTTGAGTTTGGAAAAAAAATGACTGATAGTGGCTTTAAAATCTGACCAATCTACATTGCCTAGTTCTTATGTTTGGCCTGCCAATTTTCACATCCCTTGTCTAATAGATTCACAGTAGTTGCCCAGTAAAACCTATCAGCTTGAAATTTGCCCATAGCAGAAAATGACTTGGTTCTTTGTGACCTGCGGGTGACCCTGATAACTGTCTTTTCTTTAACTCACCAAATATGAACTCACCGGTAATTCCTCAGTTCCTGGTCATTGATCCATATCACAAAGGCAATATTCGCTATGAACCAGCTGGTCAAACAACAGCCTAAGGCAACAATTATTGATTGATATTTCACATCACTTAAGGACTTATGGCTACTACCAGGGGGTGCTTGTCATGTGTGTCTTTATAGTGTGTCCACAAAAATGTTGTTTTAATTGGTTATGATAACCTGATCTGTAAAATAAGGTTACATTTGCATGGAAATTATTGTAATTTGGTAAAAAATAATTTTTGTTTGAATGGCTTTTTCATTTATTTGTTATCACATTTTGATTGGCCTAAACTCTTTGCTTGGGTCCTTGGCCTTTAAATAATGATACTATTTCAAGTAATGAACAATGAAATAGTCACCTTATTCCACTGACTGAATTAAAAAAGTATGAATTAAAAAATGTTGTACAGGTCCCAACCCACACTAAAAATTACCTATAATATTTCTTTTGTTTTTAAGTTTAAAAAATTTGCAAGCTGTTTTTCAATGTTTTAACATTTCACAATCTGCACATCATGGTTTCACAGCACCATTCTTGGTTTTAACTCTTCGATTTTGCAAATTGCCGGCCCAACGGCAACCATAGACCTGCTTGTTTTGACTGATAAAATGATGTTATGATATCCCTGTGTTTTGTTGTAGCACATAAGAGGTTCAAACTCATAACACATGCCCTAGCTGCTGTTCAAAGGATCCCCTGAGTTGTTTACACCCTCAAAAGGATTTTCCTACTATAATTCCCGGCTTTGATATGAATACAATACAAATTGCCTACTTTGCTCAGTTTGGCCTCAGATTTGACCATCCTATAAAACAAATCTTAAATTTTAAAACATTGTAGCTCTTTTTGCTCCTAAGGTAGTTTTTGTTGGCTAAAAATTTCTTGTTACCATGACCTGGTTAACAGTGCAGCATCATGAATAACTAGTTGAATTGAGCCAAGTACGAGTCTGAAGATTTAAACCTTCATTTTGTGAAAAGCCCAAGGACTTGCAGGTATTTTGAATATTGCCTTGAAAACAAAGAAACAGAGAAAATAAGGATTACGATTTTGGGGGCAAAATAACAAATTTTGGTCCAAAATTGCTGATATTTGCCCAAATTTTGTGATTTTTGCCTAAAATCAATCATTTTTCTTCTGGCTGTGGGGGGCATATCTCATCTCAAACACTTGCTTAGTGACTTCTGACTTATATCCTTGACTGCCGCACAAAAGTGGGGAAAATGTTGGGGAAAAAGTAAATTCAGGGTAGGAAAATTCGAAGTAGACACAAATTGGAAAAGTCATCTCAAAAGTAGCAAATATTAGGCTTATACTGAGTCCAGGTTGATTTTTCCAGGGAGCATAGGTGAGTCTGGAGACCAAATACCTTCTATCTGAACCTTCCACCCACAGCAGCAAACAACGTCCTGCTGAGCTATGTTTGAATGTCTGTCAAATAGAGTTTTATTCAACAGACTTAGTAGGCATCTATGGAAATTTGATATCCGGGTTTACTAATATGCGCTGTTAAAACAAAAATACGTGGCCGGTTAGAAGTTTTGCGTAACGGTTTCAGGACTATTGAGCTTGTCTCCTGGTGGTAACAAAGGAAACCCATTTAGACCAAACAATTTCTACACGGTCTTCGATTGTTGTTGGGGAAATTCCGAGTACTATATCCTGTTTGCAAATGGCAAGCGTGCATGAGCTGATGTGGGTGTAAGCCATGCCACCAGCGGTACGTTCTGGTCTGTGCTTCCCATGACTTTCCTACAACAATTTATTTCATCTGCAACAGAATTAAAGCATTTGTCCACTAGGGGGGGGGGGGGGGGGGGAACACACTGTATATCTGTTCAAATACACCATAAAATGGTATAGTAATAGCTATTAATTAGGAGGCTGTGTATGGCAGACACATTGTTGTGATGAATTTAAGGTTATGTTCTCTTGAAATTGGAAATATGAGGAGACATTCAGGCAGCTGATGAGTTAATTGCTACAATATAAAATTTCTGTACAGCGGCATATGGGGTGGAGGGATATAATGTCCTCTTTTAACTCTTTAAACCCAGTAGCTTTTGTATATGTTAGGCAAAAAAAATTGTTTCTAGTAGGATGTGCCTGTACTGATTTTAAAGGCCATATTTATCACATTTCATTTTTTTCTCACCTGAATTTTATTCTGGAAGAGACTTAGGGCTTTGTAGTGTGCATTATTGCTTCTACCACCAAAACAGCAAGTTTGTTTTCCACGGTACTTGATGGAGCGTATGTGCCAGGCTCTCATATCAAGTAGAGAACATAGACATAAATCGGAACAAGCACCTTTAATCGCTTTTCTGTCTGTGCTAACTGAGGTATACTTGTGTGACTCCATTTCTTATGTATTGCTTTATTCCGTCATGACTTATTTGTCTAATTTTACTACTTGCGTGTCTAATTTTAACACAAGAAAAGTCACACAAGTATACCTGTGTTAACTTGTCTGTGTGTCTGTCTGTGCTAACTGAGCTATACTTGTGTGACTCCATAAATTTCTTTATTCCATCATGACTTGTGTGTCCAATTTTGTTTTGTTTTTTTTAAATTTAAAAAATTCCATTTTTCATTTTGATTTTGGATCTACCTGTTGGAAACAAACTTTATTTTTGGCCTTAAAAAACACACAAGGTATTGTTTTTTAAGATGGCTTCCCAAATGACCATAACTGCCCAAAAGATATTTGGAGCATGTTCAGAAAATTGTCTCTAAAATTTGAGCTATTTTAACCAAATTGTTAATTTCTATATCATTCACATTATTTTTGGGGAGGGGGTTGAAGTTTGGGCAGCGGGTCGTTCGCACTTAGGGGTGCACCACTGTCGGTGGTCCCAGGTTGGGAACCTTTGCAAAACCTACTATTTCATGGTGCGTTTGTTTTCCCAATCCAAATCCGGGTTTTCTCTGGGAGTCTCTCATTTCCTCCTGCTCTATATAACTTGCCTTTCTTCAATAATATGTTATACGATATAAAAGTTGTATAATATGTAATTGAAATTTGAAATAAAGTATCTGAGTGACACTTATAACAACCAAACATGCTAGTGTGTTAATATTAATACTACCTCCTCCTTCCTACTGGTATTTTTCTCAGATGCCTGTCACTCGAGGAGAAAATATTATAGGGCTTCTTTAGTCCCTTACATAATCTCACACCTAAATAAAGTGTACCTAGAAAGTCAGGACATATTTTAGAAGCACATGGTTTAGGAAGCAGTTTCTTAGGGCTATTATTAGCAACGCATGTTGATTTCAATCACTTCTGTTTCACCGTGATTGTGTTGAAATTGTAAACATTTCCTGTGTGAACTAGGAGAAGTCATATGTCTTAGCGTGGGGCATCTGATTATTTGTAGTTAAATAAAACGCCTACCGATTAGATCAGTTGTAAATGCGTCACCACTCTTGAAATTGTTTTTAAAAATACAAATTTTTAAAAACAAAAGCACTTGTGTTGACACTACCCTTAATTAAGTGCATAAGGCGGTCCCATGTTGGACCGTATTTAGTTTTTCAAGTGCCATGTTTAAATGCTAATTGTTTTTGCCGCACAATTTTATGTAATGGTCTAAATTCAGTTGCACAGATTTTGGTGGGTTTTGAAATGACTTTACCAGTGAGGCCAACTCACAACGTCTAAGGCATGTAAGGCCAAAAATAAAGTTTGTCTCAGAAAAATGTGAAAAATGCAAGGCAAAATGCATTTTTTTTTAAAGAAAAATGCTTAATCAAAATGCGGGAATTTTGTTTAATTGTTTTTAAATTGCAATGTTGGGCCCACTTTTTTCCTGAAAATTTTCCCCCAAAAAGCAAGTGGAGCGAAAACTAAAGGCCAATTTGAAACAAAAGTGTTCACAGTCCCCTTCTGAGCAAACTTTTTTTCTTGGCCTAATTGGAAACTGTGCTTTAGGGAAATCAGAGCAATAGTGAAACTTTTGTTGGATCATTTGCATTATTTCCCAATGGATAGCCCATGATTGGCTATTTTTGACATAAACTTTATCTCGGGTGTATTACATAGTTATGGATGTTGAATTTTTATCATTTTTACGAAATTAAAGGAAATGGTACTTCATAGCAAGTCTCACATATGCCAAGTATTGAGCTTGCAAGTACTTAATTTTAAAAGATTATAAATTTGGCGATTTTGATTGTATGGGTGCATAAACAGGGGCGTTGGGTGTATTCATAGTGCGGATGTTGAACCCTCTGTCATAAGAAAGTGACTGTAGACTTGATTTCCCGCCAGGGCGTTTTTAATCTTTGGTTTGGTAAATATTCTCATCTTAAATTTCTCCTGACACCACAATATGTATTAATTTATTTAACATTGCTATTACTAGAAATTTATTTATATTTACAGTTCAAGTGGTGATCCTTTGGCAATCCCCTCAACCTCCCTGTCATTAGGTCCTAAACAATGAGAAATATTCCGATTACGACGTTGGTTTGACGATGTTGTCCAGAAAACAACCGATTGTTGTTTCCCATAATGACGGATGCTGAATAGCGCTTTAGTATAGGGGAAAATTCAACACTCGTCCTATGGTCCCAATGAACCTAATTGCCAATTTGCGCAATTTTTGGTGGGACGGATAAGATATAACTTTTCCAACTGGTACTACATCCATTTAATCAAGTAAGAATTCATGAATATTAGCTAAAATATGATCAATTGTTCATTTGTTTTTAATTTGATTTGATCGTTTGAATCGTATATTGGGATGTTTACCGACTCTTCAGTTTTCGTATTCTTTCAAGTGTGATTTTCCTTCGAAAACAAAAATTTGGTATTTTTGGTTTAACATCCTTCACTATGTAATACACCCGACAAATTCACATTTTAGGAGAACTATAGGAGTGTCCAAATGTTTTGCAGGATGCAATTTTGTCTGAGTTTTGTGAGAATCAAATTTAAGTGACAATACTTAATACATGATTCAATGGGAGAAATTGATTCCCATATCTGGATACGAAGAGAATCACTATGAGAATCGATTCGGTGATTCTCTTCGTTTGCATCCCTGTTTGCTTACTCAGAGGGTTTTTGAATCAATCCCATGAGGCATAGCACTGTGCCTATAACTGTACTGGATACTAACAATGTCAGTATTAGAGATAAGTGTTCCAAAGTTTAAGAACACAAGACATTTCATATCATGCTAAAAAAAATTCCCTAAGTACTAACGTTTGGTGGCTAATGGGCATTCAAGTCAAGGTTTTTCATGTATTAGATCGGATTTTTATGGGATCACATGAACTCTATTTAGGTGAAATTCCCAAAACTGGTGCATTGGGGATTGGACTCACAACACCCTCTGGCTAAAATGCCACAGAGGAATTCCAGAATATTCGTCGCCCACTTAGAATAGGAATTCATTATGATTAGGGGGCACATTCTGTCCCTGAAATTTTATTTGATGAAATTACATTTTCTCACTGCATTTTCCCTCAAGTAAAACTTTTGCTACATATTATGGCACTCAAGGCCATTATCTCAACTTTTCACCATGGTTTCCCCCATTACTCTAAAACCATTGGCTTTTGTAGTGCTCCTCACTGCCTGCAAGTACTTGTACTGAGCTCAATAGGTAAATTTGATTTTTTTTTTGTTGTCCAAGCTAAAAAATTCATGACATTTGTGAGGCTTGATTTCCGCATTTATTAGAGCTATTTGTAGAAAAACATGAGATTTAGAAGATATTTTAAATATCACAGCAAAAACCTGTGGTGAGAGGTCAGTGTATGGCATTAGGACATTTCACTGTATAGTGTCTGTGATATAAATGGAAGGCCTGTAGAAAAGAATGAAGGGGACATTTTCAGCAGGATTAGAAATCTTTGGCTGTCTACTTTAAAGTGGCATGGCACATTTTCACACAATTTGAAATTCATTCCAATTTGCTCTCAATGATGTCTAGGCCATTGGAAGAACAGAGATCTATTTTAAACATAAAAATAACAAACTCCAAAACAGATAGGGCCATTGATATGGGGATAAAGGATATCCAGGTAATTTGTAGGCGACTTTTAAGTTTGCCATAACTTTAATCAACAAAGGTGATATTACATGAAATTTTTACCGTACTCACTTATATTAAACCACAAAGTTATAGCGGTTCAAACAATGTGCATAGCGTGGGAAAATGCATACGGGTGCTGCGTTTTTTTCTTGTGTTAAACGGCATTTTCGTCGTCCTCTGCGGAATTCGCATCGCCGGCAGGCGACGTTAAATTACAAGATTGTTCCGTTTACCCATAAGGCAGCTGATTGGTCTTAATCATTCGGGTGAGGGGTTGTATATAAAAGCTTTACAACCATGCAACAATATCGATTTTGAAAAATCTTTGAGGGCCGCACTATTTTTCAAATGTCGCCAGTGTCTCTTTTGATACACATGGAACTCTATGGGACAATTTCAGGATCTGGGCACACCCCATAAGCCAATGAGCCATTTTCGAGTTCAGAAATCGCCATGCGCCAGTCGGTGTGGGGTCAATGTAGAAAGGTACGTCCCGGAGTGTGGATGAGTATCAGAAAATGCATTGAGCCAGGGTGTCAGAGCAGATGACCGGTGTAGCAAATACTCAAATTTGAGCGAAGATTGTAAATGCAAAACCATAGGTGACCAGCATTTCTATAATTCTCGCACCCACAAGCTTATTCACCATCAAAGAAACATAGCAGCTGTGTATTGCGGCCATTCTTTGGGAAGTCACACCACTGCACATGACCAAAAGTTATTTGCCATCAGACGAACAACTAAATTAGTGAAAGTGGAAACATTATTTTGGTTAGATTTTGTTGTACCTAACCAAAACTATTGTTTCCACTTTTGCTAGATTGGTTGTTTGTCATGGGGGACAAATTAAGTTCGGTCACGTGGACTTCTCGAAGTGGCCCATTTCAGAAAACTATCTACCCATGAAGGGCGACACCTTCGAGTTGACAGGGATCACCACGCACCGGTAGTGGGTTATACTATGCCCAGCCAAAAAGTCGGACATGTACATGTAAGAATTGACAAAGGCTTATTGTGATGTGCATCAGCTTTTGCCTTCCCACAAATATCAAGTTCCACTCTGTTAAAAAGGCAGCACAAGATACAACCAAGTTACCACCTGATTGGCGACCAAAAAAAAAAAAATTTTTTTACATTTAAAATAAACCATTTTGGTGGGCCAGGGTTCATTGTGTTTGTTTATAAATGATATAATTTACTCATTTTTTGTTGGCAGGGGACTATATGCTAGGCAATGCATTTCCTGGCATGTGCGTTGTGTGTGCGTCCCACCCAATATCTTTACATTCAAGCAAGTGTGGTGTCCTCTTTGCAAGATAGATGTATCTCAAGTATGGGCATAAAAACTTATGTTGTTTGGCGTAACAGAGAAAAAATGTCAGGGTCGGTCGGTCAGTTGGTCAGAATTTTTTTTTAGATATTCTCAAAGTTGTACTCTAAAATGAATACAAGTGCTACTTTAAAGCTTTTTTCAATGACATAGCAAGGATCTTTTATTTTACTTGTTGTAGTTGCTTTATTGTCTTTTTTGTTATTTGTTTCGTCTTTGTGTTGGTAAACCAAAATATTTTTTTCTTAATTGTGGATGAAAATACTGGTCGGTCTCTGAATATTTTTTTTTTATTTTGTGCTAATTGCATAAAAACTTTTGAGTATCAGGTTTTTTTTAGGTCTGCGGGTTACGCCCAAAAGCAAACACATTTTTTATGACCTAGGCAGTGGCTGAGATCAGAAGTGGTCCATGGTGTCATGGTCAAGTGAAAAATTAGGGTCAATGTGGTAACAAATGTTGAATGTTTGCTATAAACCTACTCTCTTAAAATGAAAGAGTAACAATCACTCTGCGTTTCGGGTGATTTTAAATTACTCTAATCGAGTGGCTTTTAAGCTTATAAAAGAGTGCGAAATGAAGCGAGATGCCTTAACTCGAGGGTTAACGGGAGCTCACTCTTACCGAGTGGCTCATAATGCCACTCTTCTTCGGAGTGAAGCCACTCTGAAAACTCTTATTCGAACGGTTTTATCTCTAAAAGAATGAGAGCTGAAAAACGCTCTTTTTCGGACCATGTGAAACTAAGAGCCCATCAGAACCGCCGCAAATCGTTTTGTGTGGTTATTCTGACGAACAACATGGCGGACGAAGTTAGGCGAGGCCGTCAGCAACATGGTTGACCGAAGTTGAAATTATTGAAGAAATCATAGAGGATGCTTTCTGGTGAGTATATTGTATTTGTCGGTCACAGTTCATAGCATTTACAGACAAAGTGTGGAGAAGCATTACAATTATTTAGCTATAATATCACTCGTTAATACGGCCCGGGAAATACAGTAGTCTGCGACCAGGCTGGCCAGGCCGGTGCATTGTACGAAACGCATAATCATGCATGACAAACGGCACTATGGTACATTAGCATGCACGTCATGCATGGCACAATCGTGCATGCATGTCACACCGAATCATGCCAATGAGGCGTGCCACAATATTCATTCATGTCAGGGATGCTATTAATTATGACCTTACATACGATATACTCACCAAACAAACCAAAATTCACAAGAATTCAACAACTCTAAAAGAGTGAATTGGCTAGTTCACGCTTTTCCCCCACAGCTTCTAAAAGAGTGAAGTAGTTTCACTCTAAAAAGGAGTGATCATGTTCACTCTTGGCTTAGAGTTATTTTTTTCACTCTTATTTAGAGTGGATCTCACTCTAAAGATGCGTCACTCAGCTGGCTCTTTTTTGGATGAGATTTCATTCTTTTAGAGTGGTTTTTCACTCTTTCGTTTTAAGAGAGTCATCAACATGGTATCTTTTGATTTAAGCAGGTTTGTCCATCTTTGCACCATAGAGGTCAACCAAGTAGATGGGGGATGAGTTTCCACTGGTGGTCATTTGTCATGGGTCCACAGTCAAATGTGGTCACAATGGGTGTTAAAATCCTATAAACCTTGTCAAGGTGGTAGGATGAAACTGTGAAAAAGTTTGGGGACAAAATCATACCAATTTCAGATTTTTGTGGAACAAAATTTTCAAAAGTTGAGCAGTGATTTAGCTTATTGATTCCTGGGAGTCAAGGAGCCCTCCACACTAGTAAAATCACTCATTTTGATGAAGTAAAAACAAAGTTTGGGAAATTGGGGAAAGTATCATGTGGATGCCATTGGACTCAATGAATATAATGTTGGTCATATGGGTATTTTTGGAAGAAGGGTTTGAAGGTCGTCTAGGGTCATGATTAAAATTTAACCAAAGAAAAAAAGTGTTCCGCTGCAGATGGAGTGGGCCATCGATCTACTTCGGTATTTTGGCCAAGGTACACTCATCACAGTATGTTTTGCTGTGGGGGGTTTCGCGCAACTCCCTCCGCCACAGCGCCAAATCTGTTTTTTACATTCCAGCATATGCCGGTGCCCATTTATACTCCTGGGTGAGAGAGCAGCGAGGTAAAGTGCCTTGCCCAAGTTTCACACACATTGGTGACAGCGGGGCTCGAACCCACATTTTTATGCTTTGAGCAACACGATCCACTGCAACCACATTTACATTCTTCAGTGATTTTATGGAGTAGATTATTTGGGGTGATGAGGTCAAAAGAGGTCACATGTTTACAGGGGTCAGTTGAGGTCATTTTTGACAACTCTTAGTAATGCTTTAGTCCACATAAAAATTTGGATTTCATCTAAAAGTTTTCAGAGTGATGGACGATATGACGTGTCAAATAAGAGGTTAAGTCGTCTAGGATGATTTGATATTATTGTTGAAAAATTGTCACAATACTGCTTGATAACTGTCCCTCTAATTTTGAGATGCCACTATAGTTTAGGGGTCAAGTATCCTTTTTTGCCCACGGGTGGTGATTAGTGTAAGCGTTTCGTTTGTATGAAAGGGATAAGACTGGCAAAAGACAAAGGCCATGCAATAATCCCCTGCACGAGACTGCCGTGTTTATTCCACGATTAGTTTGCGTATTTTTTCAGTTGATGCGTGATAATGTTTCATCTCACGCTTGTCAGTGAGAATCATGAACACCCCCATCTTCTGCCCTTGTGCAAGAGGTCATTGTGATTAATGGCAGGGTATGGCTTTGTATACTAGAATTGTTCGCTTTAGTGAGTCCAGTAAGTTACTTTTTTCTCGAAACTGAGGCTGTGTAAGATGTTAGGCAAAGGGGAGGGGGAAATCAGTTCAAGAAAAAAAATTTTTGGCATTTTATATTAACGCTTTTCAAATGTCTCAAGCGCTTAACATTTATTCCGCTGCCAGTAGAATATGTCAGCTGTCCTACAAATGCCCAAGGCATACTCATCACCTTTGGGTGCCGCTATGGAACAATAGTCCCCAACAGCTCCCCATTTAGCACCTTGGGTGGAGATAAGCAAGCGAGGTACAGTGGCCTTGCCCAAGTGCAACACACATTGGCCAGGCCTCCAGTGGGACGAACCCATGACCTTGGGTCAAGAGGGGGAGCCCAGTCGTTGTATCCACTGGACCACATGTGCCCCGTCAATAAGGTTGTGCGATAATCGCGATGGCGATAATATTGGCGATATTTTTTTTCATTATCGTACTATGCGATATTTCGCCAGGGTCCGAAGATATGCTGACGATAATTCTGAGTAATATTTTTGGCAAGATTTCTGGGTCAGACTAACATTTGAAAAATCTATCATATATTCGCCTTTATTACCTGTGTTTAAATACTATTAGTGTATCTACGTTCATTTCATCTTTTATCCCCATATTCTACTCATCTTTCTTTGTGAGGAATACGATTAATCCAGCCATTATTCGTCCAAATGTACCTGCGAATTATTAAATAAGATGTCGGGCCCACATCAAAATGAGTCATTGGGTACCAAAGATACTTGAGTTAACACTGTCAGTAACACTACTATTGTGTACATGTTCTGTGTGACATGCTGACCCCGACTTCATCATATGGCCGGTCCACGTGTGCATAATCTAAGGCGTAGCCCACGGTACCCAGGTGCGTCATAAAGGGAATTTTCCATGAAAAAACCGGTACTCGACGCCTGGCGAAGAAAAAGGGGAACGTGGGGATCTGTAAGTTTAGCTTAGAAATTGAAGGGAAAATTTGAACGGAAAATAATGTGCTGAAGAACATCATGTGTTCGATTATAAACTAATCTTGATATCCATCTTTGCGGTAAAAATAGTTCACTATTTGTCCACTAAAACTCCACTATACGTGGCATATCGATTCGCTTGCCCTTGTGGTGGAAATGATATTGTTAAAATAATGACGTCAAGAAGATCAGGCTACTTATTGAATCATTCCATTAGTTCATTCATAAATTTCAAGTAATGACGATTCGCCGCGTGCGTAATCATCCATTATACCATGAGGTTATTATGTACAGGACGGCCGGTAACCTTATAGATTTGTTACTTTGACTTTGCAATGGATTATTGTTTTTAATCAATCCGTCACTATTTCAAAAAATAACAGCCTGAGTAAGTGATTAAATGTTCATTAATCCATTCCAGATTTTACTTTTGTGGATGCCTAGGATGATATAAAAATACAGCGTTACAAACGCCTTTCCCGGTGGTAGGTTTGGGAATCACCCGGGAATCCCCAAACAGCTGTCGGGAGAGTGGAGGGGCAACGTCAATTAGGAATACGTGATACCCAAAATATAATTTGCGCGTGCGCATGTTTTATCTTGCACGTGCATTGCAGCCAGTGATTGGCAGCCAGCCCGCTCGATTGAGAAGTGTGAAGGAGATACTGTGAGCCGGGAAAAAGCGATCGCGCAGCGGTAACCAGTAGTTGCATTGGTTGTGGGTTTTTTTTAACACAGTAAACAACTCAACAGCTTAAATTTGACCGACAATGCATTGACAGACGACGGAGATGAGATGGAAATGACAACATATGACGTACGGTGGGCAAAGAAATAGGCAAGAAACATTTTGTCTACATTATCATCATTGTTTTTTATTCCACTCATTTCACTGACACGTGTTAATCTTCTGTGAATCTTACAATACAACACATTCGAATTGACATTCTCATGACTCCAGACATAAAAACAGCGGGACCCAAAAATCGCATCATATGCGGTCTTTTTTCCAAAAACTTTTCAAATTTGTTAAATATGGCGATTGGCATTTTCTCTACCGTCAAGTCTTGATTATAGTAAAGTTGATCGTCTGACCTCGGGCCACTGTTTGAGGCTCCGAGCGAGATGTTAAACATGTCCCACCAACATTACTGACGTAATGAGCACGACCCGTCACACTTTGACCCAAATCTTCTATTGACTTATATGCTCAGAAATTTCGTCTAAAAACTTACGATGCATTTTGGAAAAAATATGGACTAATTCTGCGAGTATAACAGCAAGGTGTATAGGTTAAGTAAAGAAGGGTTAAGACGGGGGTTAGAGTCAATGTTGGAAATGGTTATAATGGTCAATTGAGGTCGAAAATTGGAATTTATTAAGCCAAGTTATATCGTAATATCGCGATATTTGCGATATTTTTAGGCCGCGAGTACGATACCAAAAAGGTCCGCCGAGGCCCATAGCTTAGCCCCTCAAACACATTTTTGGGCAATAAATGCCAAAGTCTTAGAGCTTGAAATCTGCAGAAATACAAAAACAAAAACACATAGCTTTTGGTTTGAAATTGTTTTGATGTGACTACATATTGAGAAAATAGGATCTTTAGACCTATAAGTCACTCTTGATTGACCCATAGGACGCTACCTCAACATTTAGTGCCATCTTTTAACTCAGGTTCTTGATGCTTTTTTGCAGAGACTGTTCTCCTGGTGTAAAAGTAAGTTTTATTGAGAGAACAATACATACCCCAATTGTTAATGTTTTGGTTTTGCACCTTGTGGAAATTTGCTTTCTTCCAATATTCTGGATTTGCATATTCACCACCCCCCCCCCCCAAAAAAATAAATGAGGATGGGAAAACCTGGCATGTCATGATGTAAGTACGATGCACCCTTATACTGGTATTCTGAAAGGGAGGCTACTTGTAACCCTGGGTTTAAAAACCAGGGTATTCCTCTACATGAGTAGACCTCTTTGACCTTTCAAAATACTGTGAAATTTAATTAACACGTGAAAAAAAATCCTCTTGATTATCCATTTCAAGCCTCCATGAAGGAATTTTCTCACCTGTTACAGCCAATTTTTAGAGTACTTGGAAGAAATAAGGTCCACTCATGGTAGGACTAACCCTGGTTTAAACCCGGGTCTCAAGTTTAGCTCCCTTTCAGAATACCAGCTTTAAAGAAAATTGGCAGTGGGGTGTTCTTTCGCTTCTGTTTGTAATTGGATCAGACACAGTGAAGTGAGTCCTCTCACAACCAAACTGATACTGAAACACATTCGTATATGGCTTTCACAACAGGCCCCAGTATCTTTATTCAGAGTGTGCATAGATTGAATGCCAGACTTGACAAAGAAACCGACAGACCAGGAACCGACAGTTTTAGAAATGTCATCCTTTTGTTTAATCGGAATATTGAGGGACGGTAAATATCTGGGAGCGTAATTGATGCTAGTACGATATTTTCTGACTGATGTTTATTGATTTCTTTACCGCAATGATATCACTGGCATTTGCAAACATAATATCCTTTAATTAACTTTAAAGTGTTGTGTAATATGTGTGTTTGTACAGCCCTAAGATGTATTTTCTGAAGACTTTACATGTGTATTTAAACAAATAGTCTGGGCCGGCCTTTTCAGAATGCTTAAAGAGATTTTTTTGTGATTCAACATTTTTGCATGCTCTTAAAAGGGCTTTTGAGTTCTAGGTGGGAGGTTTTAGGAGGAGTACTCCAAAGAAGACATGGAAGAAGCAATTCAAGTGGAGGAGGAGAGTTAGGAGGGTTGGGTTGAGATGGAGGATGCATTGAATCGGCAGTGAAGTGAAAGAAGGGAGTAATGGCGGTTGCTGCGAGTGTGAGGTGAAATCCAGCAACCCCCCCGTTTAACGGGGACCAAACTGGATTTAAAACTTTGGTTTTTATACTACTACTACTTACCATTAATGTGGCTGAAACTTTCAGAAATCAAGCCAATTTGAATGTTTTATATTTGATATGTTGCATCTCTTTATAAGTCAGTGCCCCCAATAAATGTCACAGTGCTCCATAGACAATTGGGTTGACTAGGTTCATGGCAGACTGAAGGCACTCAACCAAATGATTGTAAAATTACTGCAAGTCATCCCGGTGAGGTTTGTCACTCTTACGCCAAATTAGTCCCACTTGAACATTCTTTGGCCAAATTTTAGTGCCAAAGTTGGTCAAAATCCCCTCAAGGTATACCAAAAGCCAAATAGATATTCTGTTTTGTCATGCTATTTTGGACAGTGACTGCATGCTGTATTTGGAGCAGGGAAGCAACTCCCCTGTTTTGCCCCTAATTCCTGCAGAAGACTGCAATACCAAAACAAACCCTCTGTTCAAAATTCAAATTAATTCCAATTTTAAAAATTTTTTAATGTTCTGGGTGTTTTTTGTATTTCATTTCCATATTACGCTAATGTGTTAATTTAAGTATCCAGATCCAGACAAAACAGATCGCATTATATACTCCATTTATCTTTCCCGAGTCAGTGACATTCAGCGCGTTCAGACAGATGTTTTTGCGTGTGCATTTTCCGCACCACCTTTATACGCTGCGTAGATAGCCAGCTTTGAATTAACAACGCCCCACCCGCGTTTTCCTTGCTGCGTGCACTGCATAATACCCTGACTCACTAACTCAAGGAAGGTAACGTACTATGTTTCATTATGAAATTATATAGGGCTTATCCTTTGAGTTGCTTTGTTATTAGGGGAAGTTGCATTTTGTAAATTTAGGGGATCACAATGAGTAAATGCAAAATCGCACCCTTGTGTAAATTTGAGGGCACCTCTGAATGGCCCCTGAGTCCTGGTAACTAAAATATGCTGTCAAGGTAACAAGGCAAGATAATAGATGTAAGGACACAGGATAGCTTTACCAAGCTAATCGATCAGGTCACAATAATTTAAAATTACGTGTAACCAATTGTAAGAGCAAAACACTTGACTTGATTTAAGGGATTAGCAGCGATTTGCTAATCCGAAACAACAACAACATCGAAAAATCAATCAAATTCATAATTTTTATATTTTTGTTACTGGCATGGATATGCGACATAACCTGCAAGTGGTTGGCTGGAAATCTGTGTATTAAGGCAGGCAGTACTTTTTATCTGATTCGTATTTTCTAAACGTGCGTATCAAAAGTCCCGAACTTGAGATCAAAAATGTCTTTCCTCGTTGCAATAGCACAGATTTTCCCAGCGTGATATTGTGCACCATGACTCAATACAATTTTGACCTCACACAATAATTATTGATCTTTGTTTAGCGTAAACCACAATCAGCTGTTTAAGTGGCAGATTTTGAATGCCGTCGCTGCCTGTCTATTTGGGGGAGACGGTATTGCAATTTCCTCCCTCAAGAATACTTCATTTTTTTTTGTTTCACGATTTGATGGTTTGTTTGTAATTAAAACAGTTATATGTCATTGTACACACTTTATCCCTGATTTATAAATTAAAAAAATGCATTTCCACATTTTTTTTTTTTTTTCGATTCCTCTCGCATTATCTGCTGCTATCCTTGAAATTGGTAAACAATAAAATTTCAAGGCATCCATATCATTGTGTCATATTGTTTTGGATTTCATATAGATGAGACATGCTATAGCAATGTCTAAAAGGTGAAAACAAAAGGTGATGTTGAGTTGCTCATTTTCAATATAAAAAATTTTTTTCAGTTTTTTAATTTTTTGATTTTTTTCAAAATTAGAAATTTCACAATTTGTTGTACCAAATTAAATGATTTCTGAGCTCATTCATTTATAAGATGGGGGATATTTTTTTTATGGAACAACTTTAGAACTTGGTTCAAAAACTTAAGATTTCAATATTTTTAGAACACCTGATATGTGAAACTCTGATTAACACTTTTAATAATGCTGTCACTCTCTGGTTAACAACCTTTATGCTGTCCACTCCATCTTAATTTTTGCATTTGTGTATATATATGTACAAGAGCCGTTTTTATAAGTAAATAATTTTACTAATTTAATAAATTTTTCACAGTGCTTGTTAATAAGAAATTGGGTGAGGAAATTTTTTTTTTGTGAATTGAACCCTTTACAAAGTTTTTTCTGGTCCACTCAGTCGAAGACCAATTTTCAAATTACAAAGATATCTGTCTTGTCAGTGTTGCCTTTAAATATACTCTCAAGATAACATTCAAATCTCTCTTAATAATAGAGACACCACAAATGTAATTTCACCATGACTTGACACGGTCCAAAGAAATGGAATTATACGATACAGTTAAAACTTCATTAGCTCAGCGCTCACACAACTCCCGTTAACTTATCACGCAAAAGATGACACCGAAGTGTGCAATGGTACGCTGCATTAAATTACGGGATGTACGTAATTGGAGCCGACAGGGGAAACCCTCAGAAGGCGAGATCCTGCTAACTTAGGGTTGGCTATATATTTTGAAAGGCGAGAACTTGTTAAATTTGGTGGGCTAGCCAATTTCTCCTTCATATACTTGCCCGAATGTATGGTGTTTCTAAAACTATTATAGGGTATTCTCAACTGTATCATACGGACAGTTCGGATTACTATGGTTTGTTATTTCTCACCATATTGTAGGCTATTGACAATTACAATTTAAATTGCTTTACTTCTGGGTAAAGACAAGCATTTTAATCATCGCAGTCATCGTGTGTTGTCTAGTTCAATTTTTGTGTGGATACTCTGGATATTAATTTGAAAACTTATATTAACTGTAACAATATGAGGTAACTTTACTCAAGCAAGCCTGTAAATATCAACAGTAACCATGGTAACCATTTATATTTGAATCTTCAGTGTATTAATTTTATTTGATTTTAGTCATGAAGGTGTGGGACTTATGCCATTTAACTACTTACATGTCATCGGCATTGTTTTTATAACCCTCATTTTCCCAGATTTCACAAGCCCCCAAATGTTTGTTTCCTTCTAGAAATGTATACTTTTTGTATAAGTAATGACAATATTACAAAGGTAGCACCAACCTCAACTAAAATGTAGGATATCCTGATCCCTAGGGACAAATATTTGGGTTTTGGGGAGATATCTCTTCTGGAAATAACATACTCTTTTTATGCCTAAGACCCACGAATTACTTGTGTGCCATAACCCAAAACGACGACCTTAACATTTTTAGAAGGGAAAAATTGGGGTTGGGTAAAATTACTCGAATTTTGAAAGTTTTGCTTTTGAATATTACAGCTGTAAATCATTAAGTTGTTTTCGGTTTTGTGTAACAGTATTAAACACTAGACACCGTTTCACGAAACCAACAAAATAAAAATACCCACTTTTTGGTCAAAAGGTGGGTCATTTTCCGTAGACCACTCTGCTCCTATAAAGCCTAAAAAGCATTGAAAATTCAGCATCGTTTTTTCCCATTTTTAAATCAGAGCAATTGACATTTTTACATAACGCCTTAACGCTTTTAAAACATATACCTTTGGCCGCCGTTTAGGAGAATAAACACAAGGTGTTTAGCAAGTTTAACCCATACCCAAAGGCATTTAAAGCTAACAACTAATGTGTGTTAAATAAACACAAAACGTGTTTATTTTAGTATCTAAACACTAGGATAATATTGTTTTAAACCGTTAAGGCGTTCACTTAGAATTCACAGTGCTCTGATTTAAAAATGGGAAAAACAACAAAGCGCTGAATTTTCAATGCTTTATTAGTGATTTATAGGAGCATGGTCCAAGAACATACCCACTTTTTGACAAAAAGTGGATTTTTTTATTTTGTTGTTTCGTTAAAACGCGGCTAGGTGTTTAATAACTGTTCAAAACCTAAACACTTAATTTTTACAGTGTAGGAAGTAAATGTGCCATGTTGGTAACCAGGTGTGGAATTAGGGTTCATTCCTGGATTTTCATGAGTAAACGCTTGTTTGTGGCCCGAGGGCAGGCCGCGCCGGTGTCGCGAAGCGAACCCCCGCCGTCCTGCCGAGGGCAAAACAAGCGTTTACTCAGGAAAATCCCCATGAATGAACCCTGTTTTCACATCATTATTTTGCATTTTTGTACCTGAATCCTCCCAAATCAGCTGCAAAGTCACTCTTTTCAGTCATATTTTCGTCTTCTTTCTTCACACTTGAGAAAAACAGCAGATCGATGTATCAATGGGATGTTCCATTACAAATAGGGGTGTGCTTCGATTTGGCACTACATGCAAAATATTTGAAAGCTTCTTTGTGGTTTATTCAAACCACATATTCCGAAAAATATATATTTTTTTTATAAATAGTCAGGGGAAGTATATTAGGCTTCAATATTTATTTTGCGGCAATAATAGGCCGTAGGCACAACCATGCTCATTGTACACAACGTCTACCTCTTTCATTCACATGCTACCCCAATATGATCAGAAATCGATTACTGTTGGGCATTAAACGTTGTTTATGACCGGCTCTCAACCAAATCATCAAAAACGCGAAAATCTCTGCATGATGTGGTGAATATGCTATTTCTTTTCTCACACTTGCTTTTATGGACAGCACCAGATCTCCATAGCCTCTGCTACCCTAGTTAGCTGCGTTCAGTTGACCCTCGCCTTAGTAACGCATCCCCCGTCTAATGACCTTGCTGTGAACATCCAAGGCCAACTTGGCCTCCCCACAGAAGATTCATTCTCCCTTCTCTGTAGTGCTTATGGAACGCCTTTCCTGCTCATGTAGCATTAAACCAAGACTTGCAGAGCTCAGAAGGGAGGGTAACTGCTGTCTTAGCACTAAGCATCAGCTTACTAATAAGATAAAAGCTGTTAATGTCTAGATTAGCCTTGACATACAAAAAAAAAAACATTTGGGAAAGAAAAAAGGTGGAAAGACTACCCGGGTTTGTTTAAACTTGGGTTTAAAAGCCGAGGGTGTATTGATTCAATCACCACCAATGCACCAAATTTGGGAATTTCACCTCAATAGGGTCATGTATCCACGAAATATATTCTTACACTAAAAACCTGACTTTTAGGCTCATTTGGGGAGCACAAACGCACAGCAACTAGTCCTTAGGATCTTTTTAGCATGAATTATGAAAGTCTTGTGGTTCTTAAACATTTGGAACACTTTTATCCCTAAGTACTGCATGGTGTTTCCTACAGTGCAAGTATAGGCACATTGCTTATGCATCCTGGGATTGATCAAACAAACACCCTTGGGTTTAAAGTTAGACTCTCTTAAAAAACAAGCTATACATCCAGTACCTCTAGAGGGAAAATATCTGATCTACCAACCTAACATTTTTTGTCTATGCCTAATTACGAAACAGGTGAACCGACATAGCTGCACTCCTCTCTCTAATTGTACATAGCAAGTTGTCGTGGATAGAATTTCCCCCATCGGATCCGGATTCATTCCATCAAATCAATTATTGCGCTGTGTTTAATGGTTTATAGTCATGTCCTGGAGGGCATTTTAACTTGTCAATGAATTGGTTTTGAAGGTCATTAGAACATGACAGGACTCATTCATATAATACATCAAAACATACACATTTTGTAGTAAAAAAGGAAAAAAAATATTTGACTACCCCTACCAACACCTATGTTAGTTTGAGTTATAGCACACAAACATTTTCGTTTATGCCTATAAAGAACGTTGAACTGACATAGCGGTAACATTACATTTCTACTGTTTGAGTAATTAACTGAACATATCAATTGATTATGGAGAATTTCCAGCAACTCATAGATATTGGCCGTCGAATCAATTACTGTGCTGTGTTTTAATGGTTTATTCATGGTCAGATTCATGTCCTCCGAGGGCACGTTTACTTGCTAATAGAGATCAGTTTTTTGGAAGGTCATTAGAACATTCATGAATTCATTCATATTCATTATGGTATTTACAACCTTTAAAAATTCACCGGTTTTACGTACATATCCCATGAACCATAATTACCGAGTTATCCTAAAAAAAACTCTTCCAGGCATTGTGGAATTTCAAAGGGCCATTTCGTGATCCACAGCCTCGTCCTGATTATCTAAAAAAAAGTTGAGATTTTATATCTCTGAACCGTTTTGGTCTAAGTACAGTAATGTGTGCCTTAATCTTACGTGCAAATTTATCTGTTCTTTAAAATTCATAAATTTTGTATTTCTGTCTGTAAGATGGACGATTACACACAGTGGCCTATTGGCATGTGATGGCACATATTTGTGCGTAACAACATCAAAATGCACCGTCAGAATCAACTGAAAAATGTAAAGACGGGGATGAGGTTCTAGGATCACGAAATGCCCCTTTAAATACCACACACATTCTTAGTGCAATTGTTTTTTTCGTCGTGCAATTTTTGTAGTTGCGACAGTTATTTAAATTGTTAATTTCGCAGATTTGTTTTATGAAGAGCTGTCCAATCATAATTACTTTAAAGTACAGGAGGAATTTTTTAGGATATGAAGTTCCTCCTCAATTTCACTGATCGTTTTGTAGCCCACCTACCCAGAATCATATGGAAGTGTATTAGACACACAGGTGCAAAAGAAACCGCAAAACCTTGTTTTGAACTTGGCTGCTATCGTAATCGGGCCCCATAGAAAACCTGCTTTGACTTCTGTCGTGCACGACAGAAACTCTAATCATCTTTATTACCTAAAGACGGCGTATTCGGCTTATTCACTCATGTGTGATCTAAATACATCGGTAAGCATTCCAAAAGTAAAAAAACTAGTTCACGAAAATTGGGGGCCTTCTTCTTTCTGGAACTCTCCTCATGTCTCTTTTAAAGTGGCATTTGTGATGCAGCACCTATTTTCTGTTTGTGTTTCACTAGATATCCTTGACCAAGCCATTTTAAATAAAATGTCAGTTGAATTCTGATGTGCATTTTTGATGTTATGAGCAAATGTTTGTATCATGGTGGCCCATAGGCCACTGTGAGGTTGTATTTTTCTGTTTACAGAGAGAAAATACAAAATTGCAAACTTTCTTTCTTCCAAATTAAGACCGACTTTGCGCATAAGATAGGCACACCTATATACATACTCGGCCAATGGTTTTCAGATGATATAAAAATCTCAAACTTCTTTTGAGGTAAGTCGGAAGGATTAGGCTTGGATCACGAAATGCCACCTTTAATAGGTAATCAAACAGATACATTTGGCAAGCTCTTTTTCCTTTCAACCAATAGCTACCATTGATCCAAATAATTTTTCCTCAAGTTTGGTTTGGGTAATGCCGAAAACTGGTTTTAGAAGCAGGGGAAACCGGAAGGTACCCGGAGAAACCTGCGGGAACGGGTATGGATCGAGAAACCAAATTCACATAAAGCCACGATAATAAGACCCCAGCCCCTACCGGGGGATCGAACCCAAGACCTCATTGGAAGGCGAGGGAAAGAGCACTGCGCTAACCCGTTCCTAACTCTAGGGAATTAACGAATTGCGTTTCTAGCTCTCACTTTCACAATGGGTGAAGACATTCTATCAAGATTAAAACATCTCAGGTCACCCCAATTACTATTGTTCACACTAAAAAGTGTTGGACAGGGTCATTTTACCTGGGCTTTCACAAATAACAAAGGCAACGACCTGCTATTGTGTCCACATTCCCTGCACACGCGCAGTTTAAATCGCTGGAAGCTCGGCCTCATCGTTTATGCATAGGCGAAATTCACCATTCCTTGATGCCATTAATATGTAAGGTTTAACCATTATACCGTGTCTTCCTTTCTCAACAGAGATGAGTAACAAGTACACAGACTTTTTGTAGCACACATTCAATTAATGAATTTGGGATGCTTTAAAATTTTGTGGATTTCTAGACTTCAGAGACACGCTTTTCAAAACTTAAAATTCGTCGCTTTTAATTCTTGTTTTTAACCAACCAAACCACCCTTTCCACGTCATTTTAGATCAACTTAGATATGTAGTTGACATTCCCCAACATAATACAAATGATTTTTATAATGAATTCAGGTATTTTGGAACCTCAACACAGGACATTTTCTAGAGCGTTTTTCGACCAGCTCTTGAGGTCACAGTGATTGTATGTCCTTCTCGGGTACAAAAAAATACGCATGTTTGTAGATTTAAATCAGGTCATCTCTCCCAAAAATTTCTAATCACTGTTTTTACAGGAACCCACCCCTGGCATTATTATGTAACCTCTATGCTTTTTTACAGATACAACTTTATTGTGAACCAAGGTCATTGACGTGTATTCATAGACTGGGATTCTTTTCCAATATTTTAAATAAAGTCATGAGATGTGCAGTGTTACTTAATCAAGTAATTGCTCAGCAACAGATCATTGGTGATGAGAAAGCAAGTTAATTTTCCATTCCCCAGCAGATGTGCTTTTTTTTGCTCCCCACCCGTGGTGTGTGTGTGTTGTAAGGCGGAGCTTGATTAGAGGCTAAAATTAGAGAAATGCCTTGTTATACATATAAAATTGATCAGTGAGTTTACTGTAGTAAAGCCTTTTCAAAGTTTGTAAGCTCACCCTGCAAGCTTGAAAGTGATTTTTTTCCAAATCAGAACTTTTATTTTTTTGGACATGTAGCGGTTCTTGCCTAATATAGCTAAGGGATGAAAAAAACCACCGTTTTCAGGCACAAATTTTGCGTTTTTTTTTTTTTTTAGTAGTAAGAGCCAAATCATGTCAAATCAGCTGTTTTTTTGCAACAAAATTTATCAATTTTGGGCGAAATTTTTAAAAATAATTGTGTTTTAAAAATTGTTCACTATTTTCTCAAGAATTTGTTTTCAGATTTTGGGGCTATTTAGGCCAATTTTAACCTCAAGAGGAAAAAAAAATAAAAAAAAGCCCAACCTACACCTACTTGAAGGTCCGCCTGCAAAACTTTTTTTTTTTTTTTTTTTTAATTTTCGTCGCCTAACCTACATGCCCGAGTACCCCACAACAAAATACCCACACGGCTGCTGTTAATGGCCTTTGCAGTATCATGAAATTCCCCTGGTGGTTTAGGAGTCCAATGACTATGGTATTTTGTGGTATATTAGGAGTTTCATCCGAAATATACGTGAGTGGTTTCAGCTAAATGGCTAAATGATAACACTAGTCGCTCCTGTAGCCGTACATATCAATTCGAGCAGTAAATTCACACATCAATTTCAAAAGACTTTAGCTTTGGTGGAAACAGAATTAAAACACCAGATTTTCATGTATTTATGCATTATCATAATAAGTATTATAATTCCAATATTTCAGAGGCACTAACACGTACATCCGATAACTGAATTGACAGTCGTACACCACGCTTTGTACTGGGTGATCCAAAGGAAGGATCTCCATTAAAGAGACATGAGATAATTTGGATGTCTAGAAATACTACTTCGGGCCAAAAAAGTGTTTTGGCGGGCCACCGCTCTTTTTTGATGACACACGAAAAATAAAAAATTGCATGGATTTTTAATATTTTTTCTAACCATAAAAACAAACGCCAATCTTATAACTCACCAATAGAAATAAAATTGTGTAGTTTTTCACAAATCGCCCCATTTTGGTCCATTTTCTATACTGCCAAAATCAGTCCCTGTACAAAGTTTTATGGGAATTTTCAAAACGCCATTTGGTGACATATCTCCAAAAATTGAAATTTGGCTGCATGTTTTTCTTTCATCTTCCGACATTTCATGAAAAATTTCAACAAAGATCTGCACGAGCTGTAGTCGATGATTCCAATTTGGACTTTCAAAGTAGGGGGAATTCGCTGAAGAACTTAAAGGAAAAAAGTGGTCATTTGGTGAGGGGATGCAAAACTGGGGGTCCAATCACGAGCCTCTCACTTTTGTGAAAAAAGGGGGTCATTCTCGGGCAAATTCTAACCATTCAAACCCAGTTTATATTGTTTATAACATTAAAAGGGGCTTTCCTGTGAGAGCATGAATAGAAATAGAGGGGGTCATTCTGTGACATTTGATTAAAATGGGGAGGCACACTGAGATTTAAGAAAAAAGGGAGCTCTTTCATTGACAGGTAAAAAAAAGGGGGTCTTTCATTGACAGCACATCCTGTCACCTTATTTATGGAGTGCCACGCCCCGGGATGATCCTACCTATACCTTAAATTTAAATCTTCCCGCCGTTACGATAGTTGAGCAAAATATGTTTACTAAATGGCCCATAGGATGTGTGTGTTATTAGTGTGGTCAACCACATCTGGAGATCTTTTTGTTCATAACATCAAAAGAACAATTCTTGGGCCTTGCATTCACTTGGGTAATGTGAAAAATGAACTTTCTTCTGATACCAAAATCATCCAATTTGTGGAGTGAAGTGGGTGGACGAGGTTGTCGATCGGATCACCCAAAGACAAGACATCTGAAATCTTCACAAAAAAATCAAGTGGAAACAAGATTATAGAAAGGGAAGGGAGACACAGACTTATGCATAATAATATTTCCGTCAGTAGTCATCCAATAAAGTATTCTGGCAAAGATGCAAATTAGAAAATCAACTGCGGGGTTGTTTATTTTACCCCAATGTTCATCAGCAAGTGACAAACAAAACTATTATGGAAAAATATCTGGAAGTCACTAGCCAAGTATGTCTGCTTTAATCTCGTCCTATGAATATTACCCACCTTTTCGCTATATTGCTCGGTGCACGAACATGCCGGAAGCTGTGAGAAGGCTGTTGAAGCTGTTGCATTTTGCTTCATAATTAATTTGCGGGAATTTGTATTTTTACAGTTATCTTGCTTCTGGGGCTTGGAGGGTAACAGAATAAACTAGTTAGCTGGCTGATTTCCTTTGCATGTGCCTCTCTGCATTAGAATGAGATGGGAGGAGAAGAAACTGGGTATCGTTTTTGGTGACCTAAAAAATTATGGAATTTATTTGAGCATTTGCCTTCTCCAAGAAAGTTGTATGTAAAACCTGAATTAATAGAAATTTCATTTTGGTATTTCAATTTAAAGGGGGATGGTCCGATTTAAATATATAAAGTTTTCATCTTGATAGAATGGCCTTCACCCAAAAAGCCCATCTGTGAAATTTCGCGCCGATATTTCAATCCGTTTTGATGTGACAGCTAGAAACGTGATTTTGGGTGCCCCATAGAGTACTATGTAAAACTAATATTGGTCGACCAAAATGGAGTACACTTTCGCTCATAACTCCCAAACCAAACATCATTTAGCCCTAAGATTTCACAGGGTAAATGAGAAAAATAGTAGCTTTCTTCTGATACAAAAATTTCGACCACTTCCGGTAAAATCTGAGCTTCTGGGGACAAGGCTATTAGCGATCGGGCCATGGACCTTTAAGGGGTGTGCCATGCTAATGAATTTATCCACAGAATCTTGTTAAAATTTAGATATACAGTATTATCATTGGTGCATACTATGAATCTAAGATGAAAAAATATGGGTTCACCAACACAGATCGTAAAATTAAGAAATTTTGTCTTTCGATACAGACTTCTTTGGGAAAATGGCAAAGTATATTTCCAAATCCCAACAAAATTAAAACAAATCCACCAAGTTTCTCATTTATGTTTGGGTACTGCTAATATTTTTGTAAAACTCTGAAATAAAAAAGGAGTCATCATATTCCTCTTTTGTTAAAAACTTATTAAGGGTTGTTTAAAAATCAGGGTGCATAATTTGTCTCACTGCTCACTGGAGGGGGAAAATGCTCAGCTCAAATGTACGCATATTGTAAAACAACCCAAAACCTGCATGATTCCTTCATCCAGTTGTATTGGTAGGACATTCTAACTGCAATTCGTCATGCAGCTGAAGGCAGGTATTGTTTTTATTTTCTTTAATTTGTTGTATTTCTGCAAACAAACATTTTTTGAATAGCACCCAATTTTCAAAAACAAAATGGAGATTTTTGCACCGCTGCATTGGTAACTGGCTAGTAAGCTGTAGTTCGATGATTCCAATTTGGGACTTCAAAGTAGGGGGAATTCGCTGAGGAACTTAAGGAAAAGGGGTTCATTTGGTGGGAGATGCAAAACTGGGGGTCAATCACTGAGCCTACTCACAGTTTGTGAAAAAAGGGGGTCATTCTCGGGCCAATTCTAACCATTTCCCACACCCAGTTTCTATTGTATAAACATCAAGGGGCTTCCTTTGATAGCATGAAATAGATAAGGGTGTCATTCAGTGACATTTGATCAAAATGGAGGCTCAACTGAGATTAAGAAAAAAAAAGGGAGCTTCTTCATTGACAGGTTTTAAAAAAAAAGGGGTCTTTCATGACAGCACTCCTGTCACCTATATTTTAGGAGTGCACCCCCCCCGGGGATGATCCACCTATACCTAAATTTAAAGCATCCGCCGTTACGATAGTTGAAAAAATATGTTTACTAAATTGGCCATAGGATAGTGTGGTGTTAATTAGTGTGGTCACCACATCTGGAGATCTTGTTGTTCATAACATCAAAACGAAACAATTCCTTGGGCCGTGATTTCACTTGGGGTAATGTAAAAAATATGAACTTTCTTCTGATGACCAAAATCATCAATTTTGATGGATTGAAGTGGGTGGACGAGGTTGTCGATCGGACACCACCGACAATACAATCTGGAAATCTTCACAAAAAACTCAAGTGGAAACAAGATTATAGAAAGGGAAGGGAGACACCGACTTATTCATATAAATCTTTTCCCGGTCAGTAGTCATCCAATAAAGTAATTCTGGCAAAAGATGGCAATTGAAAATCAACTGCGGGGTTGTTTTCTTTTACCCCAATGTTTCAATCAGCAGTGACAAACAAAACTATTATGTGAAAAATATCTGAAGGTCACTATAGCCAAGTATGTCTGCTTTAATCTCCTCGTCCTAGAATATTCCCACCTTTTCTCTTTAAATTGCTCCTTGCTCTGGCACGAACATGCCGGGAAGCTTTGAGAAGGATGTGACGCTGTTGCATTTTGCTTCATAATTATTTGCGGAATTTGTATTTTTACAGTTATCTTGCTTCTGGGGCTTGGAGGTTAACAGAAAACAGTATCTGGCTGATTTCCTTTGCATTGCCTCCTGCATTAGAATGAATGGAGGAGAAGAACTGGGTATCGTTTTTGGTGACCTAAAAAATTATGGAATTTATTTGAAGGGTTTGCCTTCTCCAAAAAGTTGTATGTAACACCTGAAATTAATAGAAATTTCATTTTGGATTTCAATTTAAAGGGGGCTGGTCCGATTTAATATATAAAGTTTTCAACTTATAGAATGGCCTTCACCCACAAAGCCCATCTGTGAAATTTCGCGCCGATATTTCAATCCGTTTTGATGTGACAGGCAGAAACGTGATTTGGGTGCCCCATATAGTACGATGTAAAACGAATATTGGTCGACCAAAATGGAGTACACTTTCGCTCATAACTCCCAAACCAAACATCTTTCGTAGTTAGCACCTAAGATTTCACAGGTAAATGAGAACATAGTAGCTTTCTTCTGAATACAAAAAATTTCGACCACTCCGGTAAAATTTGGCTTCGGGGACAAAGGCTATAGCGACGGGCCATGACCTTTAAGGGGTGTGCCATGGCTAATGAATTTATCCACAGAATCTTGTGAAAATTAATATCCAAGTATTCTCAATTGGGGGCATACAGGAATCTAAGAGAAATATGGGTTCCCAACACATAATTGTAACATTAAGAAATTTTGTTTTCTATACAGACTTCTTTGGGAAAATGGCAATTAGATTCCAAAGCCCAATCAATGAAACAATCCCCCAAAGTTTCTTCTCATTTCTGTTTGGGTATACGGCTAATATTTTTGTAAAACTCTGAAATAAAAAGGGGTCATCAATTCCTTTTTGTTTAAAACTTATTAAGTGGTTGTTTTAAATCAGGGTGCATAATTTTTGTCCTCACTGCTCCCTGGAGGGGGAAAATGCTCGCTCAATGTAACCTATGTTTAAACAACCCAAAACCTCATGATTTTCCTTCATCCAGTTTGTATTGGTGGACTTCAACTGCAATCGTCATGCAGCTGTAAGGCAGTCTTGTTTTTATATTTTCCTCTTAATTTGTTGTATTTCTGCAAAACACATTTTTTTTGAATAAGCACCGCAATTTCAAAAAAAAACAAAAATGGAGATTTTTTGCAAACCGTTGCATTGTAACTCCTGGCAGTAACTATAATGTCCTGTGATGGTAAATCTCGACATGTCCTATGTAAGCCAAAGAGGAATTTTGTGTTTAGGATAATTAATATCATATACTGATAATAATGTTTTTCAGTGGCTGCTGGAAAAGTCCTTCCAGTATGATATAGCTAGGAAATAGCACCATGTCACGTGTCTACACTCATCCATTAGTTTGTTCCGTTGGTTAGGCAGTCAAAGTTAGAGGTATTTCTTGATGTGGCACTATTTTCCACAATGGCATACAGAAATTTAGGTTCCCAGTTCCGCGGTTACATTACAACATGCTAATTACAACATCGCTTCTTTTATGACAAAATACACCCTTTTGAACATTACCATTCGCAGTTATCGTCGAGTTTACTAGACAATAAACATGCAAACGGTGCAAAAACCTCAATTTTGAAATTGGAGGCACTCTTCAAAAAAATTGGCTGTTTATGCTTTAATTGTCACTCGAGCCACCACTCCCCGCATCCCACATCCCAATTCTAGTGTTTGCTAATCCCAGATGATAGAAGGTGCTGAGACTTGGGTTTGATGCCCTATTTGACTTAACTGCTGACTCAGAGGTTTCCTGAATGGATGGCCCCTCAATTTTCTAAACAAACATGTTTATTTCATATCATAATGCGTGTCACATACTGATTAACTTTTCTGAATAGCTAAGCTCAAATCGATGTCCTTCTCATATAGCATCATGACTTTGTTAAAAATTCTCAGATTCTCAATTTTTTGTTATACACAGTACCCTGTGATCCTATAAAATGTTTTACTGTATCAAATGGAAAATCTGATTCATCTGAACTTTGGAATTGAAGCATTTTAAGTGGTTCCTTAGTTCTGTTAACTCCTCTTATTTTCAAAATCTCTGAGTTTGCCTTTAATATAACAACTCATATGACAAACCCCTTAATCTGTGGTATATAGTATTTCCAATATTGAGTGATATTGATGTTGCTAAAATAAGTCCTTCCCCTGGAAAAAAATCACTATGACTACACAATTTATGTACAGTCAAACAGTAATACTCCCGGATATTGTTGTGTATTTAATAATAGTTTTGTGCACTGTACTCAAGAAATTTAGAAAAAACAACAAAACTTTTTAAGGTTTAATCAAGGGCTAAAGCGGAAAAAAACCTTAAATTACATTTCTGAGAGGAAAGAAGGAAAAACACAATTCATCTTGATTCATAAGGTTCCCACATCTTGTGGTGATCCATTTACTTAACTTAAGAATGGTACAGAGTAACAAATCAACACTGTTAAAAACTTGCTTTTGAAATCAAAACATTTTTCTTTGAAAACTTCACTTGCTTCCAGCTTATAAATAAAGAGGACTTTCACTTTCTGTTTAACCCTAACGCCAAACGCACCCCATAGACCACAATATAACCCATTCAGCTGATGCTAGAAAATGCAACTAAGACTCAAATCATAAACCATGACCTCATCATAGACAGACCATCATTGCACGAATGCTGCCCAGGGAGTTGAAATAGTCTTTATCTTCTAATCGCTTTGCCCCTCCTTCCTCCCCGGAGATAGGCTAGAGATGAGACCTTGTTAGTGGTACCAAACCCGACAAAATACTACTGGGCAGAAAATTCCTGGCCAGGCCATGCTTGTAGACTTAGCGTGCATAGATGTCATGGGAGTGGTGTTCAGGGGGCCGTTAGATCAAATCCCCACCAAAACTCCCACCCTTCCCTTTGCTTTCTCTTTATATTCCTTCCCTTTCTCCTGAGGCTACCACCCAGGCCTGGAGGACCTTGGGGAGGGGTTGGGTTCCGGAGGATCTCTGATAAGTAAAAATAGCTGATTTTTGTATATTTTTTACAAACCAGGGTGCGCGCTCTGCATCTGCAACCATGGCTGGGTACGCGGGTGTTAATCTTTTCTTTCATTCAGATTTTGGGTTGTAGCAGCCTTAGGCCTCCTATAGGTGTTAGTCAATCCCACAATGCACCAGTTTTTGAGAAATTTTCACATCTCAATAGGGTCATTGATCCCACCAAAATCCATTCTTAACACAAGATAAAACCCTGGTTTTTACACTCATGTTTCACACCCAAAGTGTTAGTCATTTAGAATTTTTAGCATGATCAGAAATGGTTTTGTGGTCCTCAGCTTCTTGTAACCGTTTATATCCCAAGTCAGACATTATTTTTGTACAATACGGTATAGGCCCATTGCCATGCATTATGGGATTGGTTAAATCCCTCTGGGCACTCCTTGTAGTTTATATATTTGATATGTTATTTAATCAGTATTATTAATATTATTCCTGTTGTTATTAATATTATTTTAAACCAATCAGAGGTGTTAAAAATTATCCATTAAAAGTGTTCAAAATTGTTTTTAAACGTGAAGAAAATGCCAGTTTTTCATCTCTTTTAATAGCATTCTTCATTATTTTGTCATACCATTGATTTTTTTTAATACAAAATTGCCTGCTACAGGGCTGTTCTTAAATCGGTTTATCCCTATGGTGTTATTAAATAGCCAAGCTGTCAATTACTTTGGATGCAAGACGATGCTTAGATTCAACAATTTAAGCTTGATATTAAATTGGAGTCAACATTGTGCTTGAGAAATTTACAGCTTTTCCTTTTTATAATTTGGTGGTTATGAATGTACCTGTCATTGTTTTGGTGAAGAGATGTATTAAGTGTCTGCGGCACTTGTAAGTTGAATTAAAGGTTATATTCAGACGGAATTGCAAAATCAAGCCTTAGTGAAATGGTATGTCGGCTCTATCTCTCGGTGTGTCTGTGTTCACCAAAAGGTCAACTTTTGCATAATCTTTTTTCTACATTAACTATTGCAGAACCTGGCAAATTGTAGGTGGGTACAAGCCCCAAATACCATGTCATTTACACACCGGGGTTCTCCCTTGGGTTTGTCTTTGGGGGGGAAAATTATATGGCAATTTGTTAAGGAGGGCAAGGCCCCTGCTGCCCATGTCATTCACATACCCGTAGGTTCTCCCTTGGGTCATCATGTCATTCAGGCCCTGGGGGTGCTCCCGTGGGTCCACTTTACTTTCCACTATTTGCTTGTGAAATCGTCAATGGATTGAACCAAAAATTTTGGAGTTGTAATAATGCAGATATCATTCAAATTTGTCAGAAATATGTTTTGGACAAAAATAATGGTAGTTCTAAAAAATAAACCACTAACCAAAGCAGAAAAAAAATATTATGGACGCCTAGGAATCATGTCCTGTGTTCTATCTCATTACATCCTCACTCACTTTTGCATCCGTTTTGCGTGTGTAGGTATGTGTCACTAAGTATTAAGTTTTTTCATGGAGCGGTCCACAGCTTATATTCTTTGAATATTAGCAGCGTGAAGCTGAATAAACTGCGAAATTCTAGTTGTTTCCTGTCCTTAACCCATGGCAAATGTTTTTTCCCATGTAGATTTTTTTTTAGAAACAAATTGTAGTTTGGGCCACCCTTACCTTTATGTTCAATATCCTAAATAAAAACAAAAATAGCTAGCAGGCAGCACAGGTGCATCCCCCTTACAATTAACAAGTCCTTTTAATACGCTTCTTTTTGCATTACATTGATTCATGAAGTGACCTTGTCAAACCATAAACCAGTTTTTACAAAAAAAAAAAAATACTAACCCAAATGACCTATATTTTAATACCGAAAAGGCATTTTCTTCTGCACTACTTTCACATTGGATTTCGTGTCCCTGCAGTTTTTATTCATTTTTGCATGCTGTTGATGAAAATGGGCAAAATCTGAAATGATGGTAGTGTCGGGCTGTCGGCTTATTTTCATTGCAGTATCCAGGTATTGAAAAGTATCCATGTTGCGCACTATTTTATTACTAACAGAATTGCCTGCGTGCGTGGAGAAATGCAAGAAATATATTGGGAAGTTTCTTGTTACTATGTGCTGTTAAAAAGGTATACTTGGTTGTCTTGGAGGAGGCCCATACATCCGTAAGCAGTCTGATCTTTTTACTTTGCAGGTGTTTACTCTTACTCCAAATTTTTAAGTGGTCCTCTCTCGCTCTGTTCTCAGTCTGTCTTCTGTCTCCTCTCTCTCTTCCTCTCTCTTTGTTTTTTTTTAATCTCTCTCTCTCTCCTCGTCATATCTCTTGCTCTCCTTTCTATGTGTATTTCCTCATAAATGTCATAAATTGACCAATGTCCTTCCATATACATTATAGGGTCATTTCGTGATCCGCAACCTCGCCCCCCCCCCCACCCCCCCCCCGATTTACCTCGAAAGTTGAGATTTTTATATCATCTGAACCGTAGTCCTTATTAATCCATGTGTACCCTTTCTTACGTGCAAATTCGTCATATCTGTAGAAATTTTGCAATTTTGTATTTTCGGTACGTAACTTTTTATATTCGTAACAAATTGTCTTCAAATTCACTCAACATACATTTTGAGACTTGCTCTTGAGCATGATTAAATCCAACAGTGTAAGGCAAAATATGCATCATCAACACCAGTCCTTTATTTTGCCATTACTATCAACAAATGTGAGAACGCAGGGGTGGACTGGATAACTGGAAGGTGATATCATGTTTCCGGGTAACAGACACATGGGAAATGTGCACTGTTACATCATAACCGTCACGTTTTGCCAATTTAGTTATTGTCAAGATAAAGTGAAAAACATGACTTGATAACTGGTGTACAGCAAAGAAAACATGAACTGAAAAAAAATACCATGTCTTCTTTATCATGATATATATGGAAAATGCCACTATGTATGGTTATGTCTAATTTTTTGTCAAAGTTTTTTTTGCCATTATTGCTGGTCCTAGGTTTTTGTCATGTCTTGGACAATCAGATTGATTCTAGATGGCTAGACTGATGGACTTGTGTCTGCATGTCCACTCTTCATATAAAGGTGCCACTTACAAGCATGTCCATATGCCAGAACTTACCTTTCAAAAATGGTTCTACTAGAAACGACTACCTCTCAAACAACGCTAATGGCAGTGCACTTGGCAACTGATATTCAGAAAAATCCTTGGAAGCATTCCAACTAAGAAATATTTCAAAAAGGAAAATAAACAATAAAATATTACAATAATCCGAAGAAATATTTCAAAACAAAGATACATGATAAAAAGTCCAACTAAACAAAAAAAATCAAATAAAAATTTCCATAAAAAAACAATATAAATTCCAGAATCAATGTTTAAAACTAATGTCCCAATTAATAAGAAAAAAAATAAGACAAATCAAATTTAGAAAAAATCCAGGAAAAAAAATTCTAATAAAAATGCTTTAAAAAATCCATAAAAGCCTATCTTCCGTAAGGGACTTAAAGACACTATCAGTGATTTTCCTAAAGCAGTGGCATAAGCCTGGTGGGGGCAAAGGGGGCCGAGTGCCCCCTCTGAAAAAATCGTGAGGGGGAAATCGGGAATCAAAACACTGATATTCATGTTTAAATCAAAATCACCACCCTTTTTGGATTCTTTTGCCCTGCGATCGGGGCATTTTTTGCTTGTGATGGGGACTTTGTTGCACCTACCGGAAAACTGCCCCCGCGGAACCACCGAGCTTGCTACGCGCCTGTGCTGAAGAGTAAAAAAATTTCAATTTGTGCAGGAATAGTGAAGGATATTTTGTAGAATTCCCATAAGTTCTTTTCCAACTGAACAATTTACAGAAAAGGAATAAACCGGCAGTGTTTTCAAAGATATGAATTTCCTTCCTTACGTGTTGTAGTAGTTTGTCCGGACAGACATTAATGACTAAAATATCATACTTTTGTCCTTATTACATTGCTTCTGGGGTGTTCTTATCATTTGCACATAATGTTAGGCAACCTGTACTTGTTACAGACCTTCAAAACACTGAATTTTGATTAAAGGTTTTCTGATTTATAGCAAATCGGCATGTTCTAGATTTATGACATAATGTTCACAGCTTCTGAGCTCCTCTCGTCTTGCAACCATAAAATATGTAACAGGATCAGTGCCATTTACCTTAAGGGGTGTCGGCTAATTTCTAGCCAGTCCCAAATTGCCATCTCAATCATCTGTAAAAAAAAATATGTTACTGCATCACGCTCCCTTTGCCATTACATGGGAGGATATTTGAAAAACATGGAACTTGATACGCGGGACTCTGGGACTAGAATGCAAAGCCAGTGGTAGCATTACATGCGTTACTTCAAGGGATTCGTAAATTGGCTGGCACAACCGACCGACCGGCCGGCAGAAGGATGAAACGGCTGCAGTGTCCTGGTTAAATTGGTTATTGCCGAATGGATCAGTGTCGTCGTGTAGGTCAAATTGTATAATTGATAGGTGACATTTGTTTCTTGTTGGTAGTGTTACAAAACCTGCAATTTTGTGGAAGACATTTTTTGTGTATTTGGTGTGTGACTTTTAATTTATATAATTGAATATTATACTATTATTGATTGCATTTTTATTTACACATTTGACAAAAATTATCGAATTTTTAAAACTTGGCAATCAACCCGATATACAACATTCTTTTTTTTGGTTAAAATAGCATTTATTTTTGAAAAAAAGGAAAAGGCTAAAAAGCAACCATTGGAACACTCAAATATTTGTGTTGCAAGATTTGTTTTGGCAGGTCAACAGAAAGTTGTATCACAAAAATTGTGCTGTGGCTACTACAAACAGACAGGTTTTTATCTATTTGGGAATGTCCCTTCATTAGAAAGATATTGCAAAATAACTTAAGAGGAAGAGACCCATTTTTATTACTAAGTTTTCATCTGATTGACGATTGTACCCCAAACCCCATCTGTAAGTTTGGTTCTGATAGTTTAATTTGTTTTAATTTGAGAGCTGAAAACACCATTTTGTAACCCATAGAGTACTTTCTAAAATTATATTAGTCAACTAACATGGGCCATTTTCCCTCAAACATCAACCAAACCATCTTTAGCCCTTCAATTTAACAGGGTAAATGAGAAAAATAAGAGCTTTTTCTAAAAACACATTGGACCATTTCCAGTAAAAATCTGGGTTCTAGGGATGGAGACAATTAGCGATTGGGAACATGGGATCTTTAAAAGTTAGGCAATGCTTGGTAAGGTTTAAATTTGATTTGACCATTTTATAACCTGTCCTGAAAGCAGTATATTATATAGGGATTTTGCAAGTAGCGCGCGCATGTGTGTGTGGTGTGTTTTCCAGTTTGGTTATTTCAAATCCAATTTTAAAAGCCAGACATGGGTGACGGGCATAGGGGTTCCTTTCATATTTAGATGCAGTAGGTCATGGACCAAGGTCAGGTCATCTGAGGTCATGTCCAGACGTGTCCAGCTTGCCAGGGGAAGTGTATGTCTTCATGAACTAGAGGCATCTTACTTAGGCTAGGCAAGTGCCTTTGCAGGGGACAAATCTCAAACTGATTTTCTGAAGATTTTTATGATTCTTTTGGTCCAGCTGAATCTAGTTTTACCAATTATGTTAGCTGGTATCGCCAGCTAACATATGTGTTACTCAGTTGTTTCTTCTTTCTGGCAACGCTCCTTTTCCGAGGAAGGCACTCACATATGGAATGGAACACAGGTGTAGGCGGCACTTTCGACTCAGGGGAAATCGGGAACAGCTGTGCCCATGCAACAACATAACCGTCTTTGGTGAGAGCCAAATTGACTAAATTGGGGTTTTTGAAATGGTTGCCAATTTGCTATATTTTCTGACCAATGGGGTCTTTACTTTAGTGAAAATAGGAGTGGTCCCCGGGCTGACTCATAATGCTCCCAGTGCTATCTAGTGCTAAACGCATTGGCCGATTTCAGTCAATTTGGTCAGAAGAACCACTGACCCTGCCGCATCAGAGTGTGTCGACATTTTGGGAACCAATGGTCATGTATGCCAATTAAATGGGCATTCTCTGAAATTTGAGATTAATCCTTTCTTCTCAAGACAAATCAAGGACTATCATTAACCAGATTCGCTCTCCAAGATCCACAAGTACATGCTGCAGACGGGGTGGTTCAGAGAGGTAGGCCCAAATGCTACATGGAATCATTAAAGGGGCATTCCTTAAAATCTAATGAATTCTTCTTCCCCGCAAATAAAAAGTTTTACAAATCATGAGATCGTTACAGGATCCCATGGGTAATAGAGCTGCATATAGGGTGTTCACAGATTAGGAGCAAATGTCACAATTACCAATTAAAGTGGCATTCCTTGAAAATCTATGAAATCCTTCATCTCGCAAAGTTGAAAGGCTATCATCCACAAGATTTTTCTAACAGGATCCCCTGGTAGAGAGGCCTTCATCAATGTGGTGTTTCCAATTTGGCCCAAATTCTCACAATGTTACCGATTACAGGGGCATTCCTTGAAATCTATGGATTCCCCTTTCCTTCTTCTCCCGCTAATTAAAGGCTATCATCACTAGATTCCACTCAAGGATCCCCTGTTAGGAGCTTATCAAAGCGAGTGTTCACAAGATTAGAATCAAATACCCAGTTACAAATTAAAGGGCCTTCCTTGAAAATCTATGAATTCATTCTTCTCTTGCAAATTAAAGGCTTATCATCATAGGTTCGCTCATAGGATCCCTGGTAGGGGCTTCATCAAATGGGGTTTTCACCGAGATGTTCGCCCCCATGCCACAATTCCAATTAAAGGGGTATTCCTGAAAATCTAATGAATTGCCCTCCTGCTGGAGGAAATTACAGGCTATCACATCATGAGATGTTCTCACCAGATCCCCTGGTAGGGTTGCTTGATATTGGGCTTTTCCAGATTTGACCAATGCCACAGTTACCAATTAAAGGGCCATTCCCCTCCGAAAAACACAAAGTATTTCTTCCTACAGATTTGGCTCATACACAAGTGCGGATTAAAGGGGTGTTCTTGAATTCCCTTCTCGAAAAGAAGGCTATCATCATGTGATTGAAGTTTCAAACAAGATCACAAGATCCCCTGGGTATGGTCACATAATGGGGTGTTCCCAGATTGGGAACCAGGTTGGTGGCCCCCATGATTAACAACAGGACATAAGGATCAACTTTCAGAGAAAGTTTCGTTTTGATGTGGCAAACTAGGGTGGGGTCCGCCATTCTGGGGTCAGAGGTCATCCCACCACGGGGTCAAATTAACAAATAGTAAGAAGAAATTTCTTTTGGTCCCTGGAAAACACAACACAAATAACCATTTTAAGATAGAGTGCCCCGGGCCGACTCCTTAACTGCCTACAGTCCTATCTAGTGCTAACGCATGGGCCAATTTCAGCCAAACTTGTTCAAATGAACCACTGACCCTTGCCACATATAGGGTGTTCACAGTTTTGGTCAATGGTCCTTATGCCAATTAAAGGGGCCTCTTTGAAAATTATTAATTCCTTCTTCTAAAACAAAGACTATCATTAACCAGATTCGCTCCCAAGATCCACCAGTACATGCTGCTACGGGGTGTTCACAGAATAGGCCCAATTGCTACAATTATCAATTAAAGGGGCATTCCTTGAAATCTATGATGCCTTCTTGCTCCTGCAATGAAAGTTAATCATCACAAATTCCGTTCACAGAGATCCCTGTATAGAGGCTGCTATGGGGTGTTCACAGATGAGGATCAATGCCACAATACCAATTAAAGGGCCAGGCCTTGAAAGCTTTGAATCCATTCTCTTGCAAATGAAAAAGGCCTCAACACGAGATTTGCTCACTTATCCCTGTAGGCTTCAATCAAATGGGTTGTTTTTCACAGATTTGGCCCAAAATGTCACAATTCCAATAAATGGGGCATTCCTTGAAATTCTATGAATTCCTTCTCTCGCAAATTAAAGGCTATCATCATGAGTTTCGCTCACAGGATACCCTGGTATGGGGCTTCATCAAATGGGTTGTCACAGTTTTGGCCCAAATGGCCACAGTTTACCAATGAAAGGGGTTTCCTTGAAATCTAAGAATTCCTCCTTCTGCAAATTAAAGCCTTATCATCATAGATTTTCTTACAGGATCCCCTGGGTACGGGGGGGGGGGCTATTATGAGCTTTTCACAGATTTGGACCCAATGCCAACATCAACAATTAAGGGGCATTCCCGAATCTACGAATTATTTCTTCTTGCTCATCAATTTGGCGCATAACTTACAATGACTGACATTAAAGGGTATCTTTAATTCCCTTCTTTTATAAATTTAAGCTTATATATGTGTGATTGAAGTTTTCAAACAAGATTCACAAGATCCCTGTTTTGGTCCACATAATGGGTGTCTCACACAATTGGTACCAGTGTCATGATTACACACAGGACAATAATGTTCAAATTCAGGGAAAGTTCTTTTTGATGTTGCCAACATATTGGATGTTTTCCATTACTGGGTGTCAGAGGTCATCCACGGGGGTCCAAATCTAAAAAAAACATAAGAAGAAATTTCTTTTGGTCCTGGAACACACAACATGACCTGATATAGGCAAATTATGGAGCTGGGGTTAGTGGTCACCCAGGGGATAAAATTATGAAACTTTACCCGACACAACAACAGATCCATTTTAAGGTCAAAGGTTGATCATGTTTGAACACAGATAGGGGTCAAAGTCACCAGCTACCATTCGTGCTCGCTTCAGAGCACAGTCTAGTTTCATTTTCTCTTTAGACATTCTAAATTATACACATTATACAAAACCTAAGCCACACTATCTTTTAGTGTCAGTCTTACCCAGTTTACCTAGTTCACACTGGTACCATTTCTAGTGCACATTAACTGCATTCATATTTAGTGTTTACAGGTCCCTTCATAGCCTCATTTATGCATTTTGTAAGAAGAGAGATGTTTCAAGTTGAGCATGCTACATCACAGTCTTCTGTACACATGGGAACATTTTCAGCGAGGGTTACTTGCAGAATTTTTGTGAATAAGAATTCAAATGTGAAAACACTTTGCAAAATGTTTTCAACAGCACTGAAAGTAAGCACTGTGATTGTCAATCGGGAATTTAGCACAACATGTAAATGTCCTTGTTGTTCCATTCATGAATTCTGCCATACAAAAGTATCCAGTTTAATGTATCATTAGTAATGTTCACATCAGGATGGAATTTTGACCTTGGTCTTTTCTATATTAACTCATTGGGTACGTTATTAAATGTCCTGTTCCAACTTACTGAAGAACCACTAATAGCTACCGATGACCTGTGTTTAACTCAGGTGGCATTATGACCTTGGTCTCCTAGAGTGTGTTGCCTCAATGCACTTTATCAAGGTCATGGTCCATCTACACAGTAAAACCCCCTATAGCTACCATATGGCATTTTGACTTGGCCTCTTCAGTGTAAGCGGGGCACAGTACCAATAATTGACCCATTGAAAAGCACGTACAAATATGATTAAAAAGATTCTCTTTTCATCAGAAGAAAAACCATTTTTTGAATATTTTCAATGCATGATCATATGATAGGCATGAAACTTCATAAGCTTCGAGCAGGTCATTCGGCCCAAAACCAATTCGTCCCACCCAATTCGTCCAAGTACCAATTCTTCCAAGTACCAATTCGTCCCAATTCGCCCAAGTACCAATTCGTCCCGGTGATACCAATTCGTCCCCGATAAAACCATTTCCTCCTTGTACTCGTCCACGCCCAACATGTAAAAAAATTGTTTTAATTCTTACAATAATTTTCAATAGGTTGTTTGTTGACGATGGTTTAATCCTATGAAACGCAGAATATTTATGGTAAATCGATTCTTACACCTGTAGTATATGCCTCCGAATATGATCGTATCCTTGTGGTATCGATTTTGTGCGTAATTCTGCATTGGAATTTTATCTCAAGCTAAATTGGGATTAAGGGCTAGGTGGCCGAGCGTTCTAAGGCCCCCGCTGAAAACCGTCGGCAGAGTATAAGTTCGATCGAGCGGCCCTGGTTCGAGCCCCGCAAGAGTCCCGGGTTTCTTGGTCCTACTCAAATAGTTCCTGTAAGGTCGGAATTGCATAATTGCACAGCAGTGTGATTATGGAATTCTCCTCCTCCCACCCATTTGCGTAAAAGTTCAGGTGTATGCAATTGGTGCCCGGCGCCTCATGGTCGGAGAGTCATGTAAAGCTGTTGGTCCGTGTGTCCAGTGAGTCATTCTGAACACGTACAAAAGTTGCATACCTTTCGAAAAGAGTAGGGACTCATCCCGGGTTCTGTTACCACTGCACTCATCACTCTCACTCAGTACAGGGTCCCTTTCCAACCCGCACTTAGGCCAGCGTGGAGGGAGCCGAAATCAGCATGAAACATGTTGAGGCCTTAGTCCAGCAGTGGAACGGACATCGCTGATGAATGATGATGATGATGAACTTGGAGATTTGCATAATATGTCTATATAAGTATTATTTACCTATTTTTTTCAAATTGTAAATACAAGTATTGTAATAACCATGTAATCATCAGAAATCTGGGTGATCTGGCCGTACTGTAGTAGAGTTACGACTGGCAAGCAACCTAAGGAAGAGAGTCATTACTAATGCGACCTATTTATTTAAATTGGGTACGGCTTTTTTCAATCGATGGAGAGACTTGCAATGCGGGATTCCAGTGTATGAAGGCAACTCCTTCATTTTACAGTGCATTGGTTGGGTTGCTGTCGATTCGTCATTGTCTCCTGCGAGTCGTCACAGACTGATTCACTTTTAGGTGGTTTCCTCATAACCTGACATGTCTATTATCCATGCGAAAACAAGAAACGGCTTCAATAGAACAGTGAAATGCACATCACTGCCTGTTGCTACATATACGAGGTCAATTCAAATCACAGGATTTTCATGTTATAAATTTTGTTTTTGTTATTTTTTGATCTGTTATAACTTATCTAACATTGATATGATTTGCTGTCCGCGAAATTTTAACAGCTTGTGTTTATATATATCATGTAATAATGAAGATTTTGTTTCAAAAAAACGGCGGAAAGAAGGTTAGATTCACATAGTAAAACGCAAGTTTTGATCGTAAAAAACAAAACAATAACAGCATTTGGCCTAATTTCAAATCAATTTAATTCACAAATAAGACCATTGATACTTTTTCATACAGTCAGAGGCTACGATTTGGAGGCGATTTTCTGTGCTCTCTTAATTATGCCATAGGCAAAATTTTACCTTTTTTACAGTACCAAAGTTGTAAGTATGTTTTGTCTTTCCCTAATCATTCCCTTTCCATTGTTTACGGCCTTCACGTAATGTTAAACCTTTGCTTTAAAAGATACAATTTTTTTTCTTAGATTCTTTACATGTACTTCAAAAAAACAATGCCGCATTTATCTTTTTTTCAAAAAGTATACTGTCGATAAATCCTCTAAAAATATAAGGTGTTAATCTCTTGCAAACTTACCTCAGAAACGAGTGTGTAAATCAAACCTGGATTTTTATGCCCAATCTTTGTTGTTTGCCTGTTGCAAACCATCCAAGCACTGTTAAAAATAACCTTGAAACAAACGGCGTTTGACGGCAGCTGGTACTTCACAACGTGCATAAACGTAAAAAACCGGTACCCGTAAAGTACGAAACCATTGCAAGGGGAACGTAAATAACGGCGTGAAATCTCGCCTTCAACATATTGGTGTTTTTGACTTGTTTTAAACAATATTATGAAATTTTATAAAACGCTCATTACTAACTTTAACCGCATACAAACGTATTTACGTCACAAAATGGTTGTAACACAAGTTAATTTCCAGGCAAACAATTTTGAGGAAAAAACAAACAATAAACGAAAGGGAAAAACGTGAAGGAGTTAAACCAGTATTTGTTTTATATGGTAATGTACAATATTCTAATGTCCATGCATGTATGGTCACCAATTACTTAATCATCATATGAGTACACTTATACATGTATCCTACATAGATTCAACCAAGGCCTTAAACACTTAAGTGCCTCAAGGGGGGTCCAATAGTACCCAGATTTGTTTTTCGGCGATATTTCATCATCGTGACACATATTTCGAACTCTATTTTTTGTATTGGTCACTTATCGCTGCGCTTCTTTCCAAAAAAAAATATTACTAAAATTTCAGCCCTTTTAATTGAATAATTAGCTGGGTCCTAGGAACCCCCCCCCTATGCACCAACGGTAGTGTGATTTTAAAATAAAAATTAGCAAACCGTTAACCCTGTTGCCAGAAATATTTTTCTGCTTATGTATGTTCATATGCATGAAACAAAATTAATTACATAATCAGAAAAAATAATTAACCCTTTATGTGCTGAAAAGAAGCGATTCCATCATCGAGCGACTGCGCGCCATTGCTATACAAACCTATGGCAAATAAGTCTGCACCCACAAAAAATACAAGAATGTACAAAATGGTAATGTTTGTGTTAAATGTAAATTGGTCCTTCTAGAGCAGATATAAACATCCAAATGATTTGCAATGTGTATGCTGTGGAAGCAGGGTCGCGAAAACATCATGTTACTTTTTGAGCGATTTTGACGCATTTCGAAAACAATGATTTGCCCCTAATTTCCAGACGATAAACCGGAACTCATTTATATTGCACCTTTGGCCTTGTCTTATGCCCCCTCAAAGGTGGTATGAGTTTCATTTGAAAATTCCATTGGGAAAGTGGTTTCCTTAGGGGGAAAGTGGTTTCCTGGGGGGTCCATGGAACCCCCCCCCCTTAGGCACCAACGTGAGTGAAAACACCTTAGGCACTTAAGTGTTAAGATCATAAAATAATAAGGATAAGGTTTAGGACTTATAAGTCCTGAACCTTATCCACTACACTACATGACTTTACAGATGCTAAAATTAAATATATGTGTACTCCTTTTTTCAAATTAAACTAAATAATTATAATACAAAAAGCAGGAATCGAGTTCTACAAGAGTTTTTAAAAATCACTCTTAAAAATAAAAGGGAAAATAAGATTTTGCATTTTTTTAATGGCGTTACTTAACGACGTCATTTAACACATATTAGGTAAAACGATTTTCATAGTTCATATTCTTACATTAAAAACAAGTCAGTAACAAAAGAACGTAATATTACGAAAATATAATAACGGTCAGCGTCTAATTACTACCCTTTTTCAAAGTGTGTAGTGTTATTTTCTATCCACTGTTTCTTTACCTTTTTTTCTGCTTCCAAATTGTAATTTTATGTTGGTATAAGTAATAAAGCGTGAAGATTATTGAAAATTAGGAACATTTTAACAGTGCGCAAAAAATCATATTTAAAACAATCTATCTATCAATACTATAGATTTACTCGAAATTAGACCAAATTCGTAATATAATTGCTAAACTCTACACCGCGCCAGTATGGAGTCCATGATGAGCTTTTATACTTACCAGTCTTCGGGTGACTTGGACCCGTTCAGATGTCAATATGATCCATTTTTTTTGACATCTTCAAACTAACCAATTGTGCAACCCTTTTGTATGTCTGAATTACTGTGATTCAAAATTAAGTACTATAGCTAATGATATGAGGTGTTTGCATATTGAAAAGTAAAATCATAATTTATGGGTAGGTTTTATTTTTGAATTGAAGCATAATGGAATGTTAGCGCAGAGTTCATTTCTCACATTTAGTTAAACCGTGTCAGCATGGTCTTCAAATCATTTTTAAACAAATTTGAAGGAAAAACATTCTACAATGGCAATAGGGGTCGAAGCACCGTCTTTATATAATTAAAAGATGATCTGGTGTTTACTCTCACGACAGAAAATAGGGCAGATTAGAAGATCTCTGGATCTGGATATTCTCGATAGGTGTTCTATATGAAGGACATCGATTTGAGCTTAGCTTTTTCACACAGTGATTATGGCCATGCGTTTTGAACTCGCCACCCTTCGCATCGTGTGCAACAATTGCAAAAAAAAAAAAAAAAAAAAAAACAGATACCTAAGCTCCTACCTCTATATACAAAAAAATCTTAAATTTCGGGAAGTCGGGATCGGTTCGGGCGGGAAATTTCTGGTTCCGAAGTGCTCAATAGGGTTCTATCCTGGTATTGGAATGAGGACTGAGGACCAAATGTATTTTTAATTGCCTTTGGTGCGTAATATTAATATCTAGAGTGTAACTTTTCCATTTGTGTCAAATTTTAAAATACCAAATTTAACATTTAGTGAAACAGCCAGACGTTCTCTGGCTGTATCACATTGAGAACCACTGTGTTTGGACACGATAAGAAGAAGAACACACAGGTAGGACTAGTAACATAACTGTCGCCTTAATCATGTTAATTGCAAAATCCCATTCGTGCAATTACGCGAAGAATTATGCATGGGTTAAATGTGGGATATTATATCCTTGGTTTTAAAAAGTTCGATTTTCATACTCTAAATGTAAACGAGTGAAAGTCACTCTAAAAGAGCTGTCTGAGTAACCCATCCTAATTTAGAGTGAAAAATTCACTCGAAAATCGCTCCAAACCGAGTGAATTTTTCACTCTAAATTGGGATGGGTCGCGTGACAGCTCTTTCAGAGTGACTTTCACTCTTTTTACATTATAGGCTTACTTTTCACGTTCATATGCAATCGTTCGATATTAAGTGCTAAAGTTTCCATTTCTTATATTTACTATGGAAGTAGAATTGGACTCCAATTTTTAATTCTTTGATTTTTAAAATTGATCACCATAATGTAACCCATGCTTTTTGCACCCGATGTAAAGCGTTCCATACCACCATCTGAAAGAAACGTTGAGAATATTTTTCGGTACCATATATTGAAATGGTCTAATTCCTATTGTGTAGCAAATAAAAAGGTTTTATATTTGCAATATGCATTTAAAAGCATTACGAGAGATTTCCAAGTATCCTGTCTGATCAGACATAATTTAACACACGTAATTTCAAATATTTGAAAAACACGCACCATGTATTATTATGATGTGGTGGTAATAGTATAATATGGACGGAATCATGAATTACTTCCTTCAGTATAAAAATAATTTTAAAATTGTATAAGAAACTTCACCCCCCCCCTTCCCCCCCTCAATTTTGACAAGAGTACATTTTAACGATTAAGTATTTAATAGCTTAAAGAAGTTAAATTGGTGAAATCGATCAAGTCATTCAAACAGGCTGCAAACTAAACACACAAAACACACATGATGCAAACCCAAAACAGACCCTCCACACCATGATACACAAACCATATGTTAGACCTATTGTCAATGGTCACTGCATGTTTAATTGAACAACGCGCAACCAAAATGTATTTTTTTGCCTTTTGTGCGCACAATATGCGATTTTAGCGTTTTGTAAATATAAAGTTTAACAAAGGCGGGTAGTAGAATTGACATGACTCAACCACTATTTTTTTGGCAAAAATCAAGAAAATAATCAGCCGATATCGATCTTGCCAATGGTTTATTGGCTGAGCTGAAAAAGTTCTCCGCAACCTGTTCGGGAGACTAGAGACTTAAGCTTTTTTAGCAAAAACTATTGGAATTATGCAATTTTCATTAGCTTTCGCATTGTAAAAATGTTTATGTCGGACTACATACATAAAAGCATGCGATCAATTAATTCAGCGGGCCATTGCCAAATGGTCCATTAAATGCGACTCGACACTGTTCTGTTGTAGATTGAGTGAAATTACTCTTTCGTGCCCATGGCAAATGACTTTTCAAGATTTCAACCTTTATCATACCTTTCTATAGACTTACAAATCCGAGGTGAATGTTGATCGACGCGACGCAAACATTGCCTTGCTGAAAGGTTGTAGATGTAGGGAAGAGACCATCTCCTGTTATGTTATCGGTGCAAAAAAGGGTTCCAAATCACCCTTATAGAGCAATTAATCAGACCATCTAGAAAGAAATATAGACATTATGGGGTATAAGAGGCGGGACAGTGAGGTCTGTAGTTATGCCAATGATTCCAATTTAGGTTTACACTTAAAACATTTACCAAAAGGGAAAAATATTTAGATTTTTATTGCATTTTTATTTATTTATTTTAATTTACTTTTTTTTTTTTTTGCATGGGCACAGAAAGTTTCAACCCTCACCAGTCCGATGCAGCTGAGCCAGAATAATTTTGCCCAAATTTAGGTTGAAACTGACCATGGCCGCAAATATTTCCTAAGGGGGATTAAATGCATAATATTTTGGTCCACATGTCCCTCATTCTTTCACCTGCCCGAACTAGGTTCCCGTTTCATTCATTTCATTTGAGTTTCCTTCATTTACTTCAAATTCAGGCTCCTTATTGGTTAATATGTAGATGATGTTAAAAAACCCCATTGCCTTTTTTCTTGTAAGTCCTAGCACTATCATCAATATTTCTGCATTATCGTTCTCATGCGTCATACTGATATGCTGGAAATAATTCTGGCACTTCCGTATGATCGTAAAGTCAGTAGTGAGTATTGGGTAATCAGATTATACGTTCTAGACGCTTTAAATGGAAATTGGTAAATGGACGTCTTCTGCGACTTTGATCAATGAAAACTTTAATGTTGGATTATACAACAATATGCTTTAATATGTTTTAATAATTGAAGAGTCTCCACATATGGAGTTAGGTCAATTTAACAGGGATTATGATTGGTTTATGTAGGGCCATACTTGATGGGGTCGACCGGGACCATGACGTGACAATCGGGCAAAGTAAGGGAGGATTTTAAGGCACCTATTTCTTTATTTCGAAAAGATTAAGCAGGGAATCGATGTCCTACCTTGTATTAGGTACAGATATATATCTTAAAAGTGAAAAAAAATGTGATTTGAGTATTTATATTTAAATAAAACAGACTCAGACTGAATTTACTACTTTGTCCAAAAGGAAAATTTTAAAAAAATAAATGTGTTCAGATAATCCTTTAAATGGGGATATTTTTATGGAAAGGTTAAACTAGTGGAAAGATCCAGAGCTTTTCATTTTTTTCAAAACCCGGTATATGAAATATTCGTGTTTTGTTTTTGGGGGGGGGGCAAATAAAAAAAATAAAAAAAATAAAAAACTTAATAAATTATTTAATTGGATAATTAAAAAAATAAATAATTGTATAACATTAGTAGACCCCACAAAGGGAACACCTTAGCTCCGTCAATTGGGACAATTTAAGGTGTGTATGTCTTTTCGGGAAATATTGATAGTCTCTTTTACCAGTCGTTTTGCAAATTTAATTAACTATTACTGTAAAGTAAAAGATTTTAAGCATGCAATCTATAAATAAAGAAAACAATTGTCATTTCGATACTCAATTTAGCATTAATTCATCCTACCTATTGGGCCAATGTGCCGTATTGGAAAGGAAAGAGACAGTATAGAATTCTATTGTCATGGCCAGTTTGTGACAATAATGTAATAAACTAAGAATCGTATTTGCGTTTGGGTTGTAACTTAATAAAGTGGCACACGCCGGAAAGCTGTTCATCCAACAATAGGAAAAAAACGGACAACAAATAATTTATATTGAATAAATAACATTAAACTTCTATTTATTGGTAAAATTCCTGTCGTATGTATTGTGACTAACCTACACATGGTACCCCATAGGTACAAGCACTCTAGTGTGATGCGGGACCCCGGGGAGGACCTGTTGTAATGGCGTATAATATCAAGATCAGAAATGTTACATCGATCACAAAATTGTACCGTTGTTTCATGGTTGCTGTTTTTAAAGTTCCCTATGTATGTGATGCTGAGGTCCTACTCTACTGTGAAAGGCCTTGTACTGTGATCAGCGAGCGCGCATCAAACACGATAGATATCGACAAGGCTGGAGACAATACTATAAGCTAGCAAATTGGTTTCGTTGTACACAACTGAAACATCCGGATGTGGATAATTAATCGAGAAATCCCGGGTTTAAATCCCTTCGCCATTTCTTTGACCCACTCTCAAACCAACATTTTCGGGAGACTCTCAAACGGTCTAATTGTTGGATGGCTCAACCGATTGGACGTGAGAGACGCTCAAACAAAGCCATCCCCTAGTTTAATTTGCTTGCAAGCCTAACCCTCAAATTGCGTTTTTCCGGCAGGGTAACATGCATCGATTGGTCGGTTTATTAAAAAGAACATTGCGTTGTCTTGGATCGATGTTTGCGCGTAATATCAAAACGCACTGTAAGAATCAACTGAATTTTGGAAATAGCATTTTCTTAAAGATTTATAGCGAACCATAACAAAATTGAAGGTGCAGTAGGATTAAGAAGGCACCTAAAACAGTGCTATTAACAATAAATAGATTTAAATGTGGTGATGACTGACTCAAATAATATCACATCGATATTAGACACCACGGACGATAAAACACACATTTCCTCAATATAAAATGGGTATCAACATCCTATCTTCGCTATAGGTGTAGTAGTGTAATATATAATCGGACTTGGGATAGAATTTCCTGGGTTCACAAACCTAAATAGGACCGTTCACACTATATTTGATCCGTAGGAGCCTATGCATATGGGTAATATACTAATCGTGACGAATTGGTGCTTGGTCGAAGTGGAAACGAATTGGTACCCTGTACGATTGGTACTACTGGACGAATTGTTATGCCCGGGACGAGTTGGTTGGGACGAATTGGCCCTGACGAATGGGTGGGACGAATTGGTTTGGGGACAATTGCACTCAGATTTCTAAGCTTCAATTCATCTTACATATTCAAATGAACTTTTACGATAAGAGGCACGTGAACAGTGCCACAACTATTTTCGGCTGTCACGGATGGCCTCCTAACCGTTTCCGACAAGGGTATATTTCCCGGTGGCCTTTTTTCACATGAAGTGAAAGTCACTAGTTTCTCTACTATCGCAGTACTGTACTTGCTCTGCGCTCTCATTTTAATAATAACAATGCTACCCGCACTGAAAAGTCCAACATAACCAGGACACCAAAATGTCACATATAGGCCTTGTTTTTTTAAACCGGAACTAACTACCATGCAACCAAACGTGGAAGCGTTTTGGTATTGGTTCCCCTTACTCAGTGGAATCATTAAAGGTCCATGTTACATGCTTATATCCACACAACTTTTGTAAAGCAATTTTGCAGCTGATATCATAGTTAATCAGTGTTTGATCCTAGTACATAATGAAGATGTCCCCCCTGACTCTTTGACCAGATTTATTTTAGCATATTTTACCAGAATCAGTGAGATGCATAGAATAAGTTTGGTATAATATCGACTTTGTGGACATTCTTGAATATGAATTTAAGAGTCCTGAATAATACTGACTGTACTTTCTTTGTATATGAATGGCTGTAGGTTTCTTGTATATGATCCCAATCAGTTTTCCTAGCATGAAATGAAAGAAATTCTCAACTCCTTCCTGAAATACTTGGACTGCTGTCAAGGAATTGGAATAATTTGGCATAAGTTTTTGTTACGCCATGACTGTATTGATATTGAGGACATAGGTGTAAGGATAAGACTTCTTTCAACAAATCCTGGTGGGTATATCCCAAGGAAGCATTTCAAAATTCGTTTGCTGTATAAACCAATTTGACACACACACAGCTGTCTGACCCAATGCAAATTGGTCCTCTTTTATTTTAAAGCAATTTTTTAGTATGGTGACACACTGACCATAAGTAGGGACATGCAAGAGCTATACTCCAACAAAGCATAAAAAATCCATTGCGGGAATCTTGTCATATAGGGCTACAAGGTCATGATTTCTATTTATTATGTGATTTGGGGTTTCGCCTACCGGAAATCATTTTTTACCAAAATTCCTATCCCACAATGCACCAACGATGTACGAGTAGATATGCATCACTCCATGCACGCTCGCCGTTTAGTGTGCCTCCTTTAAACTACGCGCACATTTTGTGGCGCAGAAATTACAAGGCAATCAAAGAGTACTCGTTACTGGTAAAATTTATGTACAGCAAACGGTTTTCGCACAGTTATGACAGAAAAATGACGGTATGACACAAAACACCATAGAATATATATGCGCTATTTATTTTATATAGAGTGCGCATTGTTGGTAAAATTTTGGTAAAGATTAACATCCGGTCGGAAAACCCAAAATCCACGTATAGCACCCTCTATATGCCTAAAAGATGTGTAAAACTAGATTTGTATAAAAATCATATTTGTCCACAATGAAATTTCATCAAATTTACACAGGATGTAGTTAGTGAAATAAATACTCCAAATCAGTTAAATGCGTGTCGCCGTTGATATTTTTTTTTTTATTCTGGTTTTGTCGTAATGAACAGCTGTGAACAAAGTAGATCTGCAGTATCCATCATCAATATGCATCAGAAGTTTCTGTGTGGTGCAATAACCACTGTGCAACTAGCGCATAACAGCCAAACACTGCACAATGGTGGACAAAATATTGGGCATTTGGTCATACAACTCATCAAGGAAATACTGTCATTTTATCAGTTTTGAAGCCATTCTAAAATTATTTTTGTCCATTTAGCTCCTTGCATAATAATAATGATAAAAATATTGGATGGCTTTTTATGGGTTGATAACAGAAAATATCACCCTTGCCAAGAAATATCGGGCTCATCTTTGGCTTGCCTAAGATTTAATTTAGGCTTGGCCGATATTTTCTGTTATCAAACTCAAGCATTCCAATACTATATAAATATCATTGTTCTTCTTTGACTCAACCACACCTCTGAAAACTACTTTTAATTCTTGCAATTTATCGGAATACATCCAATAAACAGAATATTTTCCAAAATAAGTCTCTGCAGACTATAAATTTAATGTAGACTGGTCTACATGTAATAATATATAACTACAAGTTAAAATACACATTTTATTTTTCTCTAATATATTTTATTTCATTTGTTACTTTGTTATTGACTTTTTTAAATTTTTGATATTGAAATCATTTACCCATTTAGCAATTGCAATACATGTGTATAATGCTTCAGTAACTGGGCCAAGGCCAATTTAATAGGTGTTATCTACCGTAATTACTACAACCTTAATTTCTACTACCTTAATTACTACAACCTTAATTATCACTACTACCATAATACATTCTCAATAACACCCATTATAACACTTCCTTATTAATGAATAACATTTCCCGATCCTCCCTGACATTAGCTTATTCCAATCAATTAACATTTGTTACTTTTTTTTAAATTACTTAAATTGTAAGAATTTTGTTAAGCTTAGTTCATTTCCTGAAGCATTCCTTTCACCTTCGAAGAGTTTATACAAAACCGAGTGCTGTTTTGAATAGTTCACAGATTCAGGATCCGATAAACCTCTGGATATTCTGGATTTATAACTGAGACTTTTGGAGAAATACATATGGGTGAGTTGAAGACAATTACTTGTATTTATTTTTTATTGAACTTCCATGACACCTTGTTTAGTTGTTTCCCAAAAATAGAGTTTCTTCTGGTTCAATCAGTGCTGCAACGGTGATGTGATATTGTGTGATGTTACCAAAGTCCAATTAGTCTTTCTGCCCTGGTTTTACACATTTGTGGGTGTATTAGATATACTTTAGTAATTTTGATACTGAAATAAAAATTCATTTGAAAGTTTTGCATAGCCGTAGCCAGGATTTCTTTTGGGGGTGCGGAACTTAAATAAATGATTTTTTTTAAGTGGATTTTTGTACAAGTGAGACCTAAACCCCTAAAATGGTCTCTTTTTTTAACTTTTTTAACATTTCATCACCATAGTTGACTTTCTTGTCAAAATTTCTCTACATTTTGGACATTCATCAAAAGATAGCAGAAAGTGGACCTTTTGCCCCTTTTGTGGATGGGGGGGGGGTGCCACCGCACCCCCTATTTCGAGCCGGGTTTTGTATGCATGACATGCTGTTTCACTAAACATGCTCACTATAGATGCAATGTCAGGTTTGTGGGTCTTGTATAAGACAAGGTTTCTACAGGGTGCTCTTAAAGTCTTCCCTCTTTATCCAAGCCAGAATATCATTTGCTAAGTTAGCCAATCAGTTCAAGGTTACGTATACTATTGAAAGTTCACCATAATATTCTTCGGCCATCTTGGTAGTTGTAATCATGTTAGGCAAACAAGTGGTCGCCATCAATATTCGTATCTCCAAAGATTTGGCTTTCTTTTTTCATTTTTTAAAGGTTCAAATCTTCAACTATATTTTCTGATGTGGTTGAAGTTTAATAAAAAGTCAAGTGCTGAGCCATGCTGGCCCCAAACAGCTGATGAGGACGAAGAAAGGATCAAAATTTCAGACCTAACGCCCAAAACAACATTTAAACAAATTCTATGTGTCAAATGTTTCAATTCTGTTCAATGAATTTAATTTTTGAAAAAAAATAATGTCACTGATGAGGTCATAGTCTTATCTTTTATTCAAAAAGATAAGACAAAAATCTGCACATTACAGTTTGTTGATAAAGCCTTAAAATCTATGTGGAAGGTTTGCGCTTCCAGAATTAACTTTAAAAATAAAACTGTCTGGGGTGAATGTTAAACCTAATCTATTTCTTTAAAAAACTGGCATTTGTATGTGGGAAATTATGATGTATGTACATTACTTGTAAAGTGTATTACTTGTTCTTTCTTCGGGACTGCCTAGTATAACAGAGAGAGAAATATTTGGAGATTCCCTGAGAATGGAAAATATTTTAATATTCAACTTCCTAAACACCAACATTTTTATTCATGTCACCAAAAAATTTGCACATCCCCACGAATTTAATGTAATTAATTGCGAAAATTGTCATGATCAAAAAATTTGACTTCATTTAATAATGACTTTGGACCTCTGACCTATTCAAGAATGGTCTGTAACGTCATTGTTATCTACTATTGTTGGACCAAGGTCTAGTTGCTCAATATTCTTTTTGATAAATTATTTGGGCAATTGACAATGTCATAGTGTCAGGGTTTCCAACTTTCAAACATGAAATAGAGACCCTACTTTCAAAAGTGGGAAAGTGAAAAATTGGGCAAAAAAAAATTCTTTCACTTTAATTTAACGAATGTCAATATTGCATGTTTTCCTAATTGTCACCTTTAAGACAATCAAGTGATTGACTATAATTCACCTTGGAATTAACAAAAACCTGGAAAATACCTGGAATTATGAATCAAAATTCGTTTGTTCCGGTATGTTGATAGTTCAGGATTTTGTACCTACCAGAGGTAATTCCACAAGGGAAAAGTGTCATCACAACAATAACCATTGCCATATTGGACTTTAACCAAGCTATCATATATCACATGTTATGCAAGTTAAGTAATGTTTACCCTTTGGTCAATAATTACACCCAACTTGGATAAAACTTGTCTCAACGATTGGGCAGTTGATAAGTATTCACAGTTGGGCTGAAAATGTTTCACATTTCCCTTGAGACTTTATTACAAGCCTTTGATTTTAACATTTTTAATATTTTTAATTTTTTTCCTGAAAATTTTAGTGATGCAATTTTCTTCTGTGAAAGATTAATATTGAAAGTTTTTATATTCCTAAATTTACATACTTGTGAACTACCATTTGTGTGATATTTTTGCCTAAAAAATAGAACTTCTTGTCAGTATGTCCCATAGTTATTGCCTAAAAATAGAGATTATTTTCATTTATGGATATTTCTTGCTATACAAATGCTTCTTTTCTTAGGATGTTTATTGCACTACTGAACCAAAGGATCTTGTTCATTTGTGGATATTGCTTTAAAATTGGCGATTCTATCCCATTTTGGATCGTTGCTTATGGAGATTATTTTTAATTTTGTAGATTTGCCTCAATTTGTGCCCCTAAATAAAGGTTTTATCCGTACTGTTATTTTTATCCTTTATGATTTTTATTTGTCCTAAAATTATATTATTTTTTTTTTTTCAGTTGCGTATATTTATTAGACCTAAAATGTGGTTTCTTGCAAATACGGCAAAATTTAAGGTTGTTTGATGCACATCTGTGGTTATTTTTTGTTCTAAAACTAACGGATCATGTCATTTTTGCACATAATTGCCCTAAAAATGAGATTAATTCCCATTTTTGAACATTTCTTTGCCATCACACCAACAAATTAAGTTGTTACAGTGTTTCCAGTTCATGCACCAAGACTGCTGTGACTTTGCTATCAATTATACACTAGGCATGAGGAAATACTAAAAAAGAAAATTAATACTGGAAATTGATAAAGGATAAAGTGAAAATCTCTCTACCTTTTGTGAACTCCCCCGTCATGCATTTGAAGAATGCAATAAGAACTGTTCCAGTTGGGATCTAGACTTACAAAATGGCTGGAAACACAATGGGGCCATTCAATGCATACTCAATTATGGGGCTGCAGTGTTTAACACAGCAGCAATGCCAATCGATCATGTTCACAGCACCTTTGTGTGTGTCCTTCCTATTTTTAGATAGCAATCATTGCATACATGTGAACATTTTATGCAAGGGTCATTCTCGGGGGGGGGGGGGGTTCTCAACCAATGACCATACGGGGACAGACCACAGACATCGGTCCCATTTTCATCCTTCTGTTTCTGACCCCTTTTTTATGTCCATTTGGTATAGCAGTGGGTCGTTTTTTCAAAATTTTCTCAAAATTGTTGGAAAATTAGTCACATTTTCTCATCGAAAACAACATTGCAAAAATTGTTTTGGAAATTAATCAAATTTCCTCAACTCTGAAGCCAATGTCCAATTGCTACAAATTCAAAATTTTGCGATGAAATGCAATTTGGCGTGAAATTTGGCCCAAACTTTGCAAAAATTGTAACCTGAAATAGCCCCATTTTGCATTTAAAGGTCAAGACTAACATTTGAACTAATAAAATTGCAAAATTGAATTTGCCACTACACGAAACATATAAGTAGAAACACATCTTTAAAATCGTTTAAAAATTAGCAATTTGACCTTGACTGAAGTGTCAATGACCTTTGGGACCTTTTTGGCCATAGTGTCCTCATTTGGGGAAAGGTGATTCTATAACAAACTATACATTTTTCGAATTCCGTATGATAGGCGATAATTTGACATGCATATTAATTCTATTGCGACAGTTCGCTCATTTTTTAACCCCCGTGTTAACTTTGATTTCCCACTTCCCCCCAAACTGCCGGAACATTGAAGCGAGAAGCCCAAGTCAAAAACCTTCAACAAATCGACAGGGAACCCATCACACCTTCAATCTTTGTCCTCCAGAGTTTGGTCAGCAGGATCTACAACACAGCTGTCCTTCTACTATAATTCCACAATTGGTACATAAGAGCAGTAGTTATGAAGGTTCCGCCTTGAATCTGGTAATATCATTGTTATTATGGTCGATGGACACATCACCCAAACCCGACATTGGCCTGCCGACCATAAACGACCTTTCCCCCACCAATCATAAATCACCATTTTTCCAATGTCGGCCCAACATTGGCCTGCCGACCATAAAACGACCATTTCCCCCACCAATCATAAAGCACCTTTTCCCAATGTCGGCCCAACATTGGCCGCTGTCCATGCTGACGTACCCCCTATATGTCTGCTGATTCAGTTTGCGATCTGGTATATAGAATTCTATGTCTCTGTGTAAACCATACCACCATTCTCACGTAGCTCTGATTTTGCTCATTACATGATAGTAACTTTCCAAATGTAACCATCAAACTAGTGCTAGATGCCCCCCATACTAGTAAAATATTTTGATATACCAATTACAGATTCCCACAATAAGACACCAAGAGTGCGATTTCAAAAACCACTGTATACAAGATGCTGTGAAACTCTTGCGAACTGCGATTGAGAGAGATGACATGAATAAAATCATGCATCAAAATGAGTATGTGCAAAGATGTGATTACAGATCCATTGACAGTTGACCTGTAAATGATTCCAACTATATGGCTCTAATATTTGCACAGGGTTATCAGGGCCACGTTTGTGGAAAATGTTGCTGCTGTGGTGCATGATAAAATCAAATTTAAAGTTGGGGATGCGAAATAGGTCTTATACCGGATTTTCAAATTGGATATGTTTTCTGGGACGAAATATCCTACAGGAAAGGAAAAAAAAAAAACCTGCTATACTACAGTTTTTTTCCTCATGTACAATTAATTGAATCAGCTACTTTATACCCATCATATTCCTGGATATGTTAAAATGTTGTATTTAAGTAAACATACATTTTTACATTATCAAAATGTATCAATTTGACAAGGAAGAAAGTCTAAATTTTGAGTCTCAGGTTGGATAACACAAAAAATCTTACAAAAAAAAAAAATCAAATTGAATTGTGTAATATGTTATCAAGCAATGTTATCTCCTCATCCAAAAATGCCTGGACGGTTGGAGACTCAACCCCATTGTAAGGGCGTTTTTAATTTTGCCTGATAATGGTTTGTATGAGCTATAAGGACACCTATGGTTGGACCTCATAAAAGCACTCGAAAGTAAGCTTTGCAGGTTGCCAGACTGTATATCTATTTTGATCAATTGAGGTTGTTCCTTTGAATGAGCATTGGCCATCTTCTGTTTTAAAGGTAAAGGTATTCAGTTGCATTTACCCCCCCCCCACCCCACCCCAATTTACCCGGAATAAGAGTATATCAATTTGATATCAAGGAAAGGCCATATTAAAAATGCTTTGGTTTTAAAGGTTAACAATCAGTGATAGGGCCTTGCAATGTGCACTATCACTTGTCCTATAAAAACGACAAGTTTGTTTTCCACGTACCCTGATGTAAGTGTATGCAAGTGCTATGCTCTCATATCAGATAGAGAACATGATACACATAAATCGAAACAAGCACCTTTAAGGATATGAAATACACTTAAAGGTGCAATGAGAGATTTCAAATAACAGGTATCCCTTAAAAATGTGAAAATTCTGATTTTTGCACTGGTGTAAAGCTCTCTATCAAAAATATCCCCATCTGAAAGGATTAAGCTGAGAACTGTTTCTTTGGTACAAAAATTGTGAAATTTCTAATTTCCTATAGGAGCAAATACGAAATTCAGCCTATGTTTTCTATTGAAATATAAGCATACAACTCTCATTTTGTTTTAATTTTAAGTTATTTTTATAGCCAAATAAAAGGTAAGGAATCTATCGAGTGTCTAATATATGAAATTACTACATATCATAGAAAATATGGATGATTGAAATCTCTTGTTACACTTTTAATTCTTCCACATTGGGTGCATTTTATTTCACTTTGCAAATTGGCATATTGGCATCCAAACGTGACTGTTGTCCAGTTACGTGTAGTTTCACATCAAGCTGACATGATTACATCTCAAAAGACAAATTTATTTTATGTTATTGTCTGTACTGAGTGCCTGAAAAATAAATAATCCATCATGTTTATTTGCTTGCTCAAGAAATTGAGGTCAAGGAAATAAATATGTACTTGATTTATTCAAATTTGTTTTGCAATTCCTCCAAATTTAATAAATTTTATTGACAAAAAACTCTGTTTCATACATCAGTGACTGTTGGAGCCCATATACCCAGAAAGATGTTTGCACCTTGAATTTGTTCTAAGAAATGTGTTCCCTACTCGATCGTGGTCCGATTTTGATATATAATTTTTTTGCTTCACAAGGAAGCATATCACCCATAACGTCTGATTACAAATAGTGAGTTAAAGGGATAACCAGCGATTTGCTGATCCGATACATAAAAAAAATCATCAAAATTTGTATTTTGGTATTTTTGTTACTGGCATGGATATGCTAACATAACCTGCAACTGTATCAAAGACAAGGCAGTACTTTTATCCAATTCTGTCATTTCTATACGTGCGTATCAAAATTCCGACTTGAGATCAAACAAGCCTTTCCCTTTGAATATCACAGATTTATAAGCATTATATTGTTCACCATGGCCTGTACAGTTTGACCTCAAACACAAAAATTATTGATCCTTGTTTATTCTGTACTGGTGTAAACTAAAATCAGCTGTTTAGTGTAGATTTTGAGACGCCATTGCTGTATATCTATTTGCGGGAGACAGTATGACAAATTTCCTCAAATACTTAATTTTTACACTATTTAGTGAAGTTATATGGAATTGTATATTCTGACCTTTTGATTTATGAGCTAAAAAATGCATTTCCACATTTTTTGATTCTTGCATTATTGCTGCTTATCCCTTTAAAGGTGCAACGAGAGATTTTGAGGCACCCAAATATTGTGTCATAATAGTAATTTCATATAGATTAGACACACAGTAGATTTCTTACCTAATATTTGGCTACAGAAATGTCTTAAAATAGAGCAAAAAGGCGATTTTGATTTGCTTATATTTCAATATAAAACATAGGCTGAATTTCGTATTTGCTCCTATACGAAATTAGAAATTTCACAATTTTTGTACCAAGAAACATTTCTCAGTCTAATTAAATCTGGCCAACTATTTGAATAGTAGAAGCCAAAATCTACACCAAATTGGCCTGTGTGTGAGCTTGTGCAGTTGACCACATTTTGGGGACATTTTAGCTCTTAACATCAACAGGAAACACTTCCTGGCCCTCAGGGGCATTCCCAGACCATTTTCAATGGGGGGGGGGGGGTTTGCCGACAAAACTGTCCATTTGCTGACACAATTTCAAAAAAATTATGGCTCACTGCGCTTGCCGGGCAAATACGGGTATGCCCGGCGAGCACAGCAAGCCAGAAAATTGTTGAAATTGTGTCCGCAAATGGACAGTTTTGCCGGCAATACTATTTTATTTCATTACAATATTCAACCTTCATCTAATTTACATTAATACCAATTTCACTGACAAGTCAACATATTGCCAACAGAATCTGTAAATGGGGGTATCATACCCCCTCTAGAAACGGCCCTGGGTTAATAAGAAAAATACGATTTTTTTTCTGATACCATTTTGTAAGAGGTGAAAGAGATGAGTTGTCGATAGTGTCGCCCTCCTTTAATTCTCAACTGTCAATTGAACATTGTAGGATCAAATCCTGATCCTGCACAGTTCTGAAAATTCTTCCTCTCCTTCACATATGTCGTTAATTAAAATTGTGATCTTACAATTTGAAGTAGCATGGTTGTATTTCAGAAATAGTAAACTTTGCCATATTTTTTTAACATTTTTTTGACTTGATGAAAGTAGAGAATTCTTGAGGGTTGTCCTTTACAGCAATCAGAGAACAAAAATAGAAATTCATTGAAAAATTAATTTCTTCGAAAGATATCCAGCAGTAAAGCCAGTCAACTCCTCCCATCTTCTCAACACAAAAGATTGACCAAACTAGCATTAAAACACCAAGGCAAAATTGATGAAACTATAGCGAGAACAAGAAGCAAAATAATACCTTGTTTGCATTGCGATCAGGCATTACCTGTTTGAATAATTCAGCCTCGAAAGACCATTCACAGGCATCAACTCGCGGGAATTGGGCACTCCCGTGAGAACATCACTTAAGAATCGCTGCTTGTACCGAATAAAAACTTAATATCCGCGGTCGTGATCTCGCTACCGCATTGTGATCAAACGTAATAGCCTTGTGAGCTAAATGACATTGTAGGCGGTGTTGACTTTCTTTGAGACCGACTGCTCAAGTTCTTGATGTGCGTGTTGTTTGTGTGATCAATTTTTGGGGCTGTTATTTAATTCCTTTATACGGCACATCTTTTGGTTTTCAGAGCTTTCTCATTAACAAGCTCTTGTCCTTCCTTATTTATTGTGACTTACCAAAGAGTTCCACAGGGAGAGAGGAGAAACTCTCATGTCATTAGAGTTCCTATCCCTTTTACAGCTTGCCAAAGTGTGTGTGAAAATGATTAAACTAAAACCAAAGAGTATCTTCCATCCAATTTTGATAAATGCAATTTTTTAAGGAATGTACCATATTAAAGGGCATTTCGTGATCCTAGCCTCGCCCTCAAAGACTTTAAAGAAATTGAGATTTTTCTATCACTGAAAATAAAAACCCGTCGGCCAAAAGTATTGCATGTTCCTAATCTTATGTGCAAATCGATCTACTTTTAGAAAAATTTTGTGAGATTGTATTTTCTTCCATAATGTCAAAATTCAAACCCGTGGCATATGGGAAAGTGTGATTGACCTTTGCTCAGAACCTCAAAATGCACTGTCAAATCAACTGAAATTTCAATCACCATTTCTGGGGTACATCTCGTGAATGATAAAAAACAAAAGTGAAGGGGCTGGAATCACAATGCACCTTTAAAACTTTTTTTTTGTTTAGAATATTTTTAGTCTTTTGATTGTTTACTGAGAGGTTAATCTCATGTTGTATCGTGTAACTGTAACAGTACATTGCACCTTTCGAATAATAGTAGGTGTAAACCCCCGACTTTTCCCAATCTGCCCCAGCCTAAAAAGCAGGCTGTGTTAGGGAGGAGCTCCGTATCATGGATACACGCGGGCCTGGATTATCTTACTCAGTTGATAAATCCTGACACCAATTAATCACTGACTTGTGAGATATACAAGAAGTTAACCATTCACTAACAACAAAATTAGATTGCCTTGAACAAGGCTAAAAGGTTTGACATGTCCAATCTGGTAATAGCATACCAAAGATTAATGATGTGAAAAGATCTTATTAAAGGGTGACTTACTCGCATATTAAAGGCAGGATCATTTATAGAGTTTCTTTAGTGGTTATACAGATTTACTTTCAGGGCCAATGCTCTTCTCTATTGGTTAAAACTCATGGCTTTTTCTAAATGCATTGGTAAATCGATTGTGTATTAAGAGCAATGATAACTCTACTGCATTCAAACACGGAAGAACTTTATTGAAAGAAGAGTAAATGACTTGGTAACATGAAGTATTTTTAGGTTCAAAAGTTAGGATACCAAATGTTGTTTTGAAATCTTGGATTTATAACCGTCCCTGTGATAAATCATGAGACTTTGAAAGATAACGATCATGGGCTAATATGCTCCCCATAAAAAAAAACCTATAAAACCGTCACTTTTTTCACCAATTCCATTTGAAGCTGGTTGTCTTATAGTTGTTTCATTTAGTATCTAACCGATCCCCAGTGATCCTTGTCTACTTCCGTGGATTCGAAATTTTTCTCTTGGACGGCAGCAAAGGGTTGTCTTAAAGGTGCATCTTCTGAGTGGTCTTCTGTTACATCAGGGGTACCACAAGGCTCGTCCTTTGGTCCTATTCTGTTCTTTCTGTTCTTGCTTGCTTTTTGTAGTGATATCAATAATACCGTTTGTTTCATCTCCTATTTGTCAGTTGGGTGGCGGATGATCGCACTTTAGTTCGCCCTATTTACAATGAAACTGATCACCAGATTCTCCAAGAGGATATTAATAATATTTCCATGGACGTTCTGAATAACTGCCCTTAATTTTATGGCCAAAGTGTTCACAATGGCATTTACAAGATCCAAGTCTCGCAGTATTTCCCATTCTTTTCTATTGATGATACCACACTCACTGATGTCGAAAGCTTCACAGTTACTTGGTGTTACTTTCACTAAGGATCTCTTTTTGAACACTCAACATGGTATGTAATGTGATAAGATTCCAACTGTCTTGTTTCATATCAGGTATCGCTAGAAAATAATTCGTCTTCTGCCCTCCTCATCTGTATAACGCTCTTTCATGCCGCATGTTTTCTGTATTGTGCTAGTGTTTGGTGGGGCACCCTTTCCAGCGAAATCACTTATATCGACTTGAGAAAATTCAGCGACGGATACCAATGTATCCAATTCTAACGGAAATCACATAATTTTGATACTAGTAGTCCTCTCTTATGCCGAACGGCTTCGTGATGTTTTGGCTTAGTGAGACTTGAGTATGTTTTTAGAATTCCATAGGTTGGTTTTTGTACAAAATTCTTAATGATGTAGGGCCCAGTTCTTTCATCTCTTTAATTCAATTGTAGTCTCGTTGATAATTCAAGGCTTTACACAGAAGTGGCCTATAAGTACTCTTACCTCTTTTCTATAATTCTATGTTTGTCTCACTTCCTCGACTGTGGAACGCGATTTCCGTCAACAGTGCATTTGGCTCAAATTGGGAACTTTCAGTGACGGGTGTACAGAATTTTTCCTTTGACTTCACATAGTGAGGTGCTGCCTTTCAACCACAAGATGTAGTATTTTTGTATTTGATTAACTCAGTATTTATTAATGTATTTCTATTTTATTTAAATTCTAACTTTTTTTTTGTAAATAATACCGGTACTGCTATTTTACTGTTATGTTTTTTTGCTATTCCTGCCATCAATGTTGTTCTTAATTGGAAAGTGTGCACTTAAGTGCTTGGGTATGTTTCAGCCCATTCATTTTTACAGGATTCTTCTTACAACATTGTATTTTGCATGTGCAGCACACCAGTTTGCAAGTACTTCAAATAATATTATGATTATAATAATCTAGTTAATACCGATTACAGTTTTTAAAATTTCAAAATTGGTGTCATTCCGTTCCGCTTTTGTGTGAGTTTACAATATCATCGTCCGCTGTTCGACAGGCCAGAAGCTGACAAAACGTAGCAGCTCCATTTATTCGTCAGGTCAAGTAATGCACACACACGATGTTTTTGTACTAGCTGTAGTGTACCGCTGGGTCCATAACCACTAAAACAGCGAAATAGTAAATTAGGAACAACATACACACTCTTGTGTACATAAAATATAAATTGATTGTTTCAGTTTAGATTTATTTTCAACGTTGATACCAACACTGCTTTAATTACCTTTACTTTATGCTATCTACTAAAGATAGCAATATTTAAAGGCTGACTCAGAGATTTCGAAATATAATTTGTTTGTTTAGTAATTAAAAATAAACATTTAGAACTGAAGATAGTCACCCAAAATGCTTAATTCCAAAGTTAGAGATGAATCGGATTTTTGTTTTCATGCAGTAAACATTTATGCACAGTATAACAGTGCCATAGGATACCGTGTATAACAAAAACAAAAATTCCGGATCCGGAATTTTATAACAATTTAACAAAGTTGTGATTTTCTATAAGAAGGACTTTGATTTAGTTTTTTTCACACAGTGATTAGTATATGGACAAGCGTTATGTATATGCAAAAAACATGATTTGTTTGAAAATTGAGTGCGCCCTCATTGGGAAATCTCTGAGTCAGCCTTTAAGGAATGGCATGTGAAACACAGCAGCCTTTGTTCAATGCATATCCACTGACGGACAATTAAATGTGCATGTTCCGATCGTCTTTGGGACCCCCTGATTACCTGGAAGTAGTTATTGCTTTTGATATGATGAAAGGGGCCGCTATTCTCATTGTCATCCTGAAATTTGAGCCCTCAAATCATTTCCTTTCCACGATATAAACAAAAAAACACTGTTTTAGTGGTTAACCATCAATATTCGACCGTATTGAATAGGCTTTGAAACAGGCATGATTGAGTATACCATCAAAACCGCAATTTGTTTCCACGGCCTTGATGGGGTGTATGTGCAAGTGCCAGGCTTCATATCAAGTAGGAACACAATCCACAAAATCGGAACAAGCACCTTTAAGCGATGCATAAGTTCAAATAGCCAAGTACACAGGCCATTGACAGAATAACTCATGATTTTCGATGGCCTTATACTCACAATGTTGGCTAAAGTGCCAATGTTTTTATGCTTGATGAATGATAGATGACGATTGTTGATTGATTGATTGATCGATCGATCGATTGTTCCAATCGATCAATTCGTCGATTGATTGATGATTGATTGATCAGAGTGGGAGCACACAATGGTTACAACTGATAAAGTAGAGTAATGGAGCACTCCACTTTTGCAAAATCAGAAATAATCTATATGGGAAATCTTTAAAAATGTCCTAAAGTCATTATCTCCCATGTTATTGCACCCGCTATGCTCCATCTCCATGAGAGATGTATGTAAAATACTGTTTTAAGATAAATAAATCCTGCCAATCTCTTCAGTAACAAATCGAAGAAGAAAATACATAGGGGGGTAGTTGTAGAATATAAAAATCATTAAAATAGGTGTCAAAAAACTGTCTTTATATGGTTATTTAAAAGCTATTTTAATTTCGAGATATAACATAGTGACGATGTTGAATTTTTACCATATTACAAAGTAAGGGAAATGGTTCCCAAATACCAAAATCTTCAAAACAGTCAAGTGCCGAACCTTGAAAAAAGTGACTTCGATAATTAATCATTCTAATTAGAATTTGCAATTTTGAACGTATTGCATAACGGAGACTTTGGTGTATTACATAGTGACGGAATGTTGAACCCTCTCTCAAAGAAGTGTATACTTGATTTCCACCAGGGCTTTTTTAAATACTTTTGTTGTTAAATATCTCATCTTAAAATTAAACTGGCAAAAGCAAAACATGTAATTAATTTATAATATCGATATTAGTAGGAATTTGATATATTTACAGTTCAAAGCGGTGAATCTCAGCAATCCACTCAAATCCGTCATTATGTAATAAAACCAATTGAGCAGATTAATGACGGAAGCTGAATAACGCTTTAATATAGGGAAAATCAACATCCATCACGAGTCATGAAATAATCACCATTGCATAATTTTTGGGTGCCGGATATGATGGTTAAACTTTTCAAAGATGACATCCATTTTATTAAGTAAGAATCATGAATATTAGTAAAATAAATATTCAGTTGTAATTTCATTTCAATTTGATATGTTGATCGTATGTGGGGATGTGTACGGGGCCTCCAGAGTTTGCGATTTTCAAATGCGATTTTCTGGAAAAAAAATTTTGTATTTGTTTAACATCTGTCACTATGTAATACACCCAATGAATTGAAGTTGTCATGATAAATATACTTTCAAACAGCTGAGGGTGGGTGGTATTAGGGGTTGATTCACTCACATTTCACCAGTATGGTCTGGGTTTGATTTTCATTGAAGGAAAAAAATTGGAAAAAATCAGCAAAATTCATATTTTTGTATTTGTATTACTGGATGGATATGCAAACATTAGCTGCAAGGGGGTTGGCTTGAAAAATCTGGTATAAAAGACAAGGCAGTACTTGTTATCTGATTCTATAAATTTTATCGGTGTGTATCAAAATTCCCAATTGAGCTAAAAAGAGATTTCCTGTGAAAATATCCCAATTTTGTGCACCATGATCAATAAGTGCAACCTCAAACACAAACGTTATTGATCGTTTTTATTCTGTACTGGTGGCAAAACTGCAATGCAGCTGTTTAGTGTAGATGTTGAGATTGCTGTCGCTGTATGTCGATTTGCGGGATGACCCAAATTCCTCAAAGACTTCATTTTTTCATTATTTGGTGGTTGTTTCTGAATTAAAGAAGTTATATGGAATTGTACACACTTATCCTGATTTAATGTTAAAAAAAATGCATTTCCACATTTTTGATTCTCTCGCATTATCGCTTGCTAATCCCTTAAAATAGGATTTTTCCCATTAATTTTCCTTGATCTTTGATCTGAAGATGTATCGAAAATTTACTGTATTTTGCAGTTATTGGGTTCTGTCTGACAGACTGTTGAATTAAGCAAGCAAGCGAGCAAATTTTATTTGTTTTTGCTCTCTACTTATGCCATTCTTAAATTTTTAACTCCCACCTTGTTCAAGTGATCAGATCATATCACATATTAAAACTATCTCACCTCGTGAATTTGACAAGCAGTGATGACAAGCACGGCTGTTAGGACTTCACACATGAGTGCATTTTTAACAGTTATTAGAGAATTTGCAGGTAATTGTAAGCTTATTGTGTGAGGATTGTAGTGATTTAGGCTGTGTGTCCATGGGTGATTAATAGAATAGGGAGAGTAATGTGAAGGTCTTCAAAATTGTGCAGTTGTAATGCACAGTCTGGGTTCTATCATGACCAGTATGTCCCTCTATGACATTGCTATCTTCAGTAGACAGCATTATAGCAATAATGTGTGGTTTCTGCTGTAGAAGTATGACAAGCACTACAACCTATAATATAATCTGTCTGATTGGCTTATTATGGACACAACATGAAATAGGTCTCTAAGTAACCAATCAAAATAGTGCTTCTATATTTCAGTGCAAACTATACCACCATTTTGTGTTGCCTGCTTAAGCAGGAAGATCCATAGGGATGACTTTTTCTGTAGTGGGATATAGGCTGTGGGCTGTGGCCATAAACAAAGGTTAACAATTGCTCATTTCTCACATATGCATTGACTGATTAACTTCATACTTGGTCAGAACCACTGGCCCAAGGCTCATGTGGTGTAAACAAAGTGACCTGTGATGACCCCTATGTGAACTTTGATCCCATTTTGTGAAAATCTTTAAAACTACATTTCTTTGGCACATAAGATGCTATGGCCACCAAAGTTACTCAAAAAGAACCACTGGCCAAGACTTAATGTGGGATATACATAGATTGACCATTGATGACCCCTATTTGACCTTTGACCCAATTTCATTAAATCAAACACCAAAGTGCCTCAACAAAAAACACTGGTGAAAATCTATCAAACATCACCAAACTACGACTCCCGTTGACAAACCGCGATGGCAGGCGACACAAGCGTACCGGGGAACGATGTATTTTTACAGTATCTCTGATTTGCTCATTACATGATATTACCTTCCAAGTGACCAATTAAAATAGTTCTTAGATGCTGATAGATAGGCAGAAATTGCTCAGGTGATTGTGTTGCCTAAAAACCATTTCAAAAGCCACTGAATCAAGGAAAGATAAATTAAGACATCCTAATACATGGCAGCACACAGATGTATCACATGACAGCTATTGCACTTAGGACCCTCATGCACTTGCATGATGATCCGTGCATATTAAGACTGATCCCTTGTAATGTCCCAGCCAAGTCCCTTGGTAAAAAAACAATTGTAATTAGCCCGAGTTTTACACACTTTTCAAAAAATTGGATGCCTATTGGACTGAATTGACCCATATGAAATTGATAAGCAGTGAAAAGCTTAATGGTGCAAATGGTGTGAAGATCATCATTCAGGAGTGACCCGCTCATATAAAGGCCGAGCTCCAGCCAGTACCCTGGCGTACATATTAAATTGGTTATATTGCTTTTAGCAATGGCCATATTTTCCTGCAGTAAAAAACAGGATTGAAAAAGAAGGTATTCAAAAATTGATATAAATACGGTAAAAAACTTGCGACCCTGGTGGAGATAGGACATTGAGTAAAGTCTCTGATTTGTAGTGATCAATCACTGAGCAAACAAAGATGTATTTGATTTAATACAAGTACTCGAGGCAGTAGGGAGAATAGGTGAACTGGATAAGGAAAAAGGACTAAAGATCTATGGGGAAGGATAAAAAAGAAAATTCCTTGTGGGGTTGGGCATGGTAGGCCCTACACCATTTGGAATCTTTTAGACAGCATTTCTTTGTTAAAAGCATGGCAAGTATGTGTACAAATATCTGGGGTTGTCAAGTGGGAATAACTTAAATGTGATTGGTGAAAAAGGTTACTAAAATGGGTACAGAGCGAGGAGAAAAAGAAAGGCTTGATTTTTTTATAACAGTTACTCCAATTTTTGTAAAAAAAATAAAAAGTTTTAAACTTTAAAATTGTTGACCTTCTGTACAGAAACGTACTAGGATTGTATGAGAAGCCCAAGAAAGGTTTCTGCAACATTCTGGTCTTTAAAAACATTAAGCTGCAACCCTAATGATAGGATGGGTTAGTGTAATGGCTCAACATTCACTTTCACCAATGTGACCGGGTTCGATTCCTGGCGGAGCCAGTGTCATCATGAATTTGGTTGCATGATCAACCATCCTTGCAGGTTCTCTCCATATAGCATTCCATGTCATTCAGGATTTACTTGTTGGGTTGTGTAGCAGCCTAAGGCGCTCCATTCTTTATTATCATTCTTCTTCTTTTTTTTGTAGTAATGAGTGGAGTGATTTGACTCTATCTCCAGCTCACACCTGATTGGATTCCCACTCCAGCTGAATTTACTGGACGTACTACCTTGGTGAAACCCATTAAAGGCTGTTGTATATGATTTCCATCATTGTTGTCTTCTTATATCATTTAACCTCCCAGGGAGGGGAATGTATGTATATCTCACATCAATGCTACTTAAGGCAGCGAGACTGAGTAAGGAATATAGGAGTTAAAGTTGAAGCGAGCGATTTTGAGGCACCCAAAGATTGTGTCATAATAGTAATTTCAATAGATTCGAACCTCAATAGATTTCTTACCTTGTATTGCTACAGAAATGGGTAAAAATAGTGAGCAAAAAAAGGATTTGATTTGCTGATATTTCAATGTAAACAGGCTGAATTTTGTAGCCGTGCTCTACACTCAGCAGTGAGTATATAGGAGGACTCATACAGGAAAATCGGACCCTTCACAGTCAAATCCGATGTTGATGCTAACAAATTGCATTGTTTTAGGCAGATGCAGAACCTCAATAAAAATATATTCCCACATAATATATCTTCATTTCGATCACCCTGTATGACGACCACCCCCCCCCCCAAGTGACGTCATACCCACAATTCCGCTTCCTCTTTTCGTCTTGGGAATTCGCCAAGATTGGTAACGTTATGATTTAACTCCCTGATTTCTGTCGAAGTTTTGGTCAGATTTAGCTACTTGTGGCCCTGAACCCTGTGAAAATCTGTTAAATGTAATTGATACGTCCCCTGCCGGACTGTAGTTTTGTCATTTTCGTTGCAAAGTCGGTCTTTTAAGGACTTTATACCTTGACTTTGCGTCGGGTTTGTCAACACAAAAAACCCGCATAATTTCACACCAATAGGTCGACTAGCGTAGGGCGTGGCACTGCAGCCACGTTCATACCGATAGTCCTATATTAAACTATAGTGTCTTTAATGTTGTTATATATATATTTTATATCTTAACGGTATATTGTGGTTACAATGCTTGTGCGGAATGTAATTTGTAAGCCGGGTGCACGTTTTGCGTTCTCGTTTTCAAAATGGCGCCCGGTTTGTTTACATTTTATAATTTATGCACGATCATTCCTTCACAAAATGAGCGTACACTTGTGGGTTTACTACCTAGTTTCCTTACTGCTTTCTTGCCGCCCTTATGTCAACGAGGTTATGGCCTTTGAGTAAAGGAGTTGTAGGATGGTTTGGAAATGCTTTTATATAATTTCATCTAGACTTAGTAATTGTATGTGGGTATCCCCGCCATTGGTGCGTGCTCGGCGGTTGTTTCCTTATAGGCCGCGGCTGTCCGTGACTGTTCGACCGAGTCGCCGTCACGGGACCACACACCCATGTGATACCCGCGGTCCTACTCCGGGGCGAAAAGGTGCGCTGGTATCGGGTCTCTGGTATTACACCTGGTTTGCTCTGGAGTTGGAACGGGGTATATCACTTGGGTTTTCGTCCCATCGGTATAACTTGGACGTAGGGATTTTGACAGGTAATGAGCGGGAGCTCCTCCGCTGATGTAAGCGAGGTTAACCGCCGTTACCAGGCTTTGGGTCTGGTGTCTGGTCAGTCGCCCGCGCCTCAGGGGTGCGTTTGATTGATAGGATACTGGGCGCGTGGTAGCCGTCTTCCGTACCCACCGATCACAATTCCACCGCTATAGTACCCATCGCCGTTACAGGGGAGTTCCTCCGCTGCTGTAAGGCGGGGGTTCACCCGCCGTCAGAGGGTAACACCCGCCCGGTGTAGTGTCAGTCGCCCGTGCCCCAGTGGTGCGTAGACTGGATGGATACTATGCGTGTTGTCCCCGTTTTCGGTACCCTACTGATTACGGAGATCACTGCTATGGTGTCCACCGTACCTAAGGTGTTGTGTCCTTCCATGGGTCCGCTAACGGCGACGCTGCCTCGGGGCCAGGTCTACCGGTGGAGGTTCCCGCTGCAAGCACGACCGTGCTTCAGCGAAACCCACCCGGCAGACGTCCGGGCCCTTCTCCTCTATATCTATAGGGCCATTTACGGGCTTTTACTGCGTATGGTCTCGATGCATTTTGCCTTCATCCTCAAAGCGGTGGTGTCGGCTGCGGGCGCTTTGACCCAGGCAAATCTCCTCGGTGCTGGTCCATGGTCTGTATCCCGATTAGACCAAACAAAGGGACTTCCATTCACTGAGGGATTGGCCGGTCGATTTTCGAGACAATACCCAATTATCAGCTGTGAATCCCCATTCATGGGACTCAATGTCTGCTTGGACGGGTTTTCTTCATCGATATTGGGCCACGCTTCGACTGTTTTAGTACGGCGATTATCCTGGATCAATTACGAGGGCCTCCAATAATTACGCCGTCGGCTCCCAGGGGAGTTATGGCGGCAAGAGTGTTTGGCATTTCAGCGAGGCGGGGGGCTGGCTTTTAGTCGGCCGGCCCCTGCTTTGCTGGTTTCCCCGGTGGCCTCAATCCCTTCGGGATTTTAGCGGTGGAGAGTCTTCTCGGACGAACCCTCGTGTTGATGGGCCGTTGCTAATTTATCAGTAGAAATTAATGTTACACGGACCGTTTATCACGGGGTTAAGGTTCGAGAGATTGCGGCGTGTTTAGCCCTACGCATTGTCCTTTCTTTACAGGTGATTGTGGCTTTACTGCGCTGGTCTCCACCTTGATGGCCTCGGTCCCTGTAGCAGAGATTTCGGCTGAGCAGGTATCATTTCGTTTTCTATGTTGTGAGTCGGTCCATTGCTAACTCCTCTCAGGGGGGATTAGCGATACAATCAGGACCATTATCTCAGGATTTACGAATCGAATGCGAGACAATGCCTATTAACAGGGAGTTGAATACCTTTTCTTTAGGGATCAACGGTCTGTGAACAGAGGCACTGACTCTGTAGGCTCGCAGTGTTGGGGATCCAAGTCGCGGGCATTCTGCCGCGCAGTAGACCCGCCTTGCATGCCTGAAGCCGATCCGCTTGATTGGTTGGCGGGGAAAAGGGGGGTTCACACGGGATGCCGTCCAGAACCGGGCAGCTGGGGCGTTGGCCAACTAGGTTGTCTGCCTCTCCCGGGGGGTTGTAGTGTCGTATTGCTACGTGTCGATCAGGGGTTCCACCCTGGTTTTTGTTCATCTTAAACCGGGTTGAGGTCGGTGTTACCTCTCTGTCAATATGTCATCACGGTATACTGACTCCCTGTTACCTCCAACTCCAGCACCGTTGACAATCGGGCATCGGCGCTGGAGTATGCAGGTAACGGTGACAATTGGTGGAAGATTGTTTAGTTATTCTTGCAGTATACACCCTCGTTTGTCCCTTGTTCGGGCGAGGTGTAGGCGGAGGTTGCGGTGTGACTACTTTGCGGCACACCGGGGTATGCTTGTTATTTTTTTTAAATGTTTGTGTTGTTGTTTTGATGTTTTTTCCCTTTTTACTAATAATACGTCGCTACATATAGACCAGTACATCCACGGGGCTTTTGGCTACTTACCCGTATTATATTTTGGGGTAGTTGTTTAGGTCACTGGGTGTAGCTCTTCGCCCTTAATCGCATCAATCCCTTCCGGGATTCGGGTGATGGGAGCATCGTTTCATCTACCGATGGATACTGGGCCGGTTATGCCGTGTCGCTTTGTTACACCAGGACAATCCTGTGGTGTGATGATTTGTTGCGGGGAACGGAACGCATTCGCCGGGACTGTGCCCCACCCCTCTGGGGTGTCGTCCTCTGCTGACTGGGGCGGCGCTTGCCGCCAAGCGTTCCTCGGGAAAGCAGGCGTCGGGGTATTCCTACCACACCGGGACGCTCTGGGCATAGCTTCCGCCTTCAATGGTGGTAGCGGCTCCGTAGATTCATGGCGTCATATCCTTTTATGATGCCTACCCTTTTTTGGATTCAACTTCTTAGTTTCTTCGGTGTTGGACTCGACTTCATCCCTTCAATCCGGTTCTTCGGTGCGGCTTACGTCTTTTATTAGGCGTTTGCAGCCTCGTAGAGAGTAGCACGGTTGTCTTACGAGCTCAGACCTCTGGGTCCGTGAGTTGGGATGCGTGTTTTAATTAAAACACAACGCAACCGATGCTTGTGAGCCAGCCACTGGGGTTGTGCCACCGGTTTGGGAATTGAGTCCTCCCCCTCCCCTCTCCAGGGCGTGCGTAAGTGTCTTACTGTATCCGTAGATTCATTTTGGATTCGGGCCTTTGGTAGGACCTAAAAATTGGAATCCTATTGCTATGGGTCTTGAATTAATCGCTCGATGCTCTGGATTCAATTCCTTTTAGCAATAAATCCCGGTGTCTTTCGCCGGCGATTTTCAGGACGATATGTAGTCAGTATTTTCCGGTACTGGAGCTGTTCTGCCGTTTCTTCACGTTTTTACCGCTCTGTAACATTTACTAGGATCGTGGTTGACCGAAGTTAGGATTTCGTTCGCCCACTTTTGTGCGATGAATGACGTTGATGATACGATGGCCGAGTAATTTGTCAGGTAGCCTAAATTGTGTATCGGATTCCGCCGTAATTTATGCCATATTCATCGCTTCTGATCGATTTTCGATCGATGTTTGGGTATCCGCTCGCCATCATGGCGATGGATACCCCTAGATGAAATGTTAGGCGATTAATTTCTTTCTTTTTGGCTTAAGTTGTGCGGAAGACTCGGGCCAAAGTCTAACGCCCATGCTAATATTTCTATTCGGAAATGTGTCAGGATGCGGTCGGCCTTTTCAGCTCTACTAAGGTGCTGTGGCACGCGCCGCCGAGCCTACTGCTCGTTCGGCTTTGTCGCCCGATCCGCGGGGGTCTTTTATTCTACCGCTATAGCAGGGATTCTCAGCTCCGTTATAGCAACTTCACGGGCCGCCCGCGGCGGGTTTTGTTGCCTTTATTTGAACTGAAAGACGAAAAAATAAAAACAAAAAAAAAAACAAAATGGTGCAACCTCTCAATCTCACTGCATGGGGATGGATTGATTGGTTGATAATGAGTCTTTTGCATTTCCAAATGACATGGACTTATTATTTTATCACTGGTGCTTCAATTAATATTATTGTTGAAAGGGGGGATCACTCCAATCTATCTATGTCTGGATTGGTTTGTTCTGCTCATGGAGGTGTGATTATACTATACTAATTATATTATTTTACCTCTATGTTCGGATTATAATTAGTCTTCCCACACAAGATGCAGAGTTTGGTACATGGTGGGATCTAGACTATTATTTATCATATCCCTGTCAATGTTTAAATATAGTAATAGTTCCACTCTTGGTATGGCATCGTGCTGCAGAATGGATTTCTACAATCCTCTCGCCTCTTTATAAAGTGAGAGAATCTTTGGGTGTCCTTGGGGCTGGTTCGTTCACAGTATTCTATTCTGTGATGTTCCAGCCGGCTAGGATATGATGAGTTTGTTTGCCTACGGCCAAACGGGTACCTTTATCCTTGGAAGCATCCTATTCTGCATTTAGCAGATATGTTTTGCGCTAAGGTCCAGCTGGGATCATTATCCCACTTAGGGTTTTCCTCTTGTCAGCCTAATTGGATTTCACCATTCGCGTTGCCGTCCCCTTTAGTCAATTCGTATGATAGGGGAATGATGTTGGGGGCTAGGCATTCGGAGCCCACCTGCCCTTTTACTCGGCGTCTTCCTTAGACTTTAGAGTTTTCGCGAAATCTGTTAGATTACTCTTACTCTCTGGCTGCCTCAGCTCAAGTTGTTTAGGTTAGCCTTGGAGTAAATTGGAGCTGGTACTGTTGATAGGGTACTCTCTCCGACGTTTTTTCTGTTGAGAATTCTTTGTCAGCACCCTTTCCAACGTTTACTGAGCAATTCGTTGAGGTGGTAACGTTCAGGGCGACATCGAGTAGTCCTTTATGATGCTTTTTCATTTCATGATGAAATAGGCATAGTATGACTATTGGAAGTTCCCCCGGAATGGGTCATCTTCTGGTTGGCCTTTTCCATTCTGGTGGAGATAGTGATTCCCCTGGGTGCTGTTCTATGCTGAAGCTTACTCCACCGGGGTAGGCTTCGATCTAGAGATGTTGCATCGGAGTGGGCTTATGTCGGACTCGCAAGATTGGTCCTCTTTTTCCGCATCGCAATCGCTTGCCCTTGGGGGTCAAGTGAGTGGGATATGGTGGGCTGGCTGCATTAGGTAACGGTTGATGACTCAGGTCTTCCTGTCCTTACGCTGTCCGGGTTTTCTCAGCAGAGTACGTGGCCGTCGAGGGTCTGCGGATTGGGGCTCTTCAGCCCTCCTCAGTCTAGGCATCACCGGCGAGGCCCTTCCTCTGGCCCGTCCGGGCCAAGAGAGGGTGGCGATTGAGTCTAATGGCTCGAGCTGATCTGAAGCTTGTAGACCTTCATACTTGGGAGTAAACCTCTCAGTTATGCGACGTGTGTTGTGTTGCACGAGGGGGTGCTGGTTTCGGTGACGTACTCCTCTAGGTACGTCGCTTATCTGGCAGCTTTTTTGACAGGAGTCAACTCTTTCAGGGGGCTCAGCAAATTATTATCTTAGTAAGTGGTGTGCTAGGTTTCATGCTATTTGTTTGGCATGTGACTTGCAGCTGCTCTTACTACTTATGAATTGCTTGCATTTCATATTCATACTCTTCGATTCACGCAATTCCAGTGTTGACGTTTTGCATCTGCACCGCCTCCTAGTACCGGTTGCTTTGATAATCTGGCGAGGTTAATGCAATTTGTTACATCACAATCGGATTGAAGGTAGGCGATTCCTGTATGAGTCAGGAGGAACAGTGGTTTTTCTAGACTCGTAAGGATGCTGCGTACCTTCTCCGAGTTGATTCCCGGCCCGTCCCGCCCCCTGAAGGAAGTGTTTATCTTGTCGAGGGTTAGACGAAAAGAGGAAGAGGTGTGGGTAGGACGTCACTTGGGGGGTGTAGTCATAAAGGGTGATCGAAATGAATAATTTATGTGGGATAATATTTATGGAGTTCTGCATCTGCCTAAAGACATGCAATTTGTTACATCAACATGGAGAAGGTAAGCAAACATTCCTTACGAGTCATTAGAACACCACTGTTCTTACATTTATTGTAGCATGATGATGACATGTCTTGGTATGTTATGAATAACGGGTTACATTGCCGTTAATATCTGCATACTTCAATGGATTTAAACCAAACTTGAGTCTAGGTGCAACATGGTTCCCTCATAAGTTTATGAGGTCAAAGGTCACATACCAAGGTCAAATCATTGTGAGGTTAAAGTTGTAAGAAGGCTGAAAAAATGTAAACTTGACCTCAATTGAGAAGTTGAAGTTAAATGGAACCAAATTGGTTCCTGGATAGTACATAGAAAACCCTCATTTGTTTCTGAGGTCACAGGTTCACATATCAAGTCAAAGGTCATATGAGGCCTATCCATTCACAAAAACACGGAAAGCAGCCGCACTGGCCAGTCAGAGGACCACAAATGAATTTTGCCTATTTTAATATTGTACTTTAATTTCATGTTTTGTGTTGATGACTTTTGATTAGCATGTTGTTGTTATATCTTTTGATAAGCTCAATGAAGATATACCAAAAAATATGGGATGAGAGTGCAAATTAAACAGCAAAATAAACATTTTGTATACATGCCCAAAATGATCAATTTTCATCCACATGATCAAATTTCACATCAACTATTGTTACCGGGCACTTAACATGAATTAGCCATGCAAAACACAAGGGAACTTGACCAATACTATCCATCATTGACTGAAGACAGATATCTGAAGTGCGCCATCAATTATTCAGTCATCTCATCTATGTACGCATATTATGCTCAGCTCAGGGCAGTCAAAGAGCAGATTTACACCAAACAATTTTGAAAATGTACTCTAATGTGTTTCCGTTAGGGGATTAAGACATAATAGATCAGGTGTGATGAAACTTGCTAGTGACTTCTCTGCTTGTATCAATATAGACCATATGCAATACAACAATTCCATCTTGGTCACCTTAAAATGACAGCTTTTGGACTCCTACAATTTCATAATTGCTCCCCCTCCCCCCCACACACAACTCTAAAAACCTACAGAGAGGGATTGTCTCTGGTATAACAAAGTTTGGAATTGCTGCTATATGCTAGATCCATAAGGAAGGAAATGAGGCTCAGTCAAGTAAGCATTTTTTAAGAATTGGAAAGAGCATCTGTTTAGAAATGCATACTTCATGTAACATTCTCTGATTATCTTTATTTTGATTGGTATTTTCTTTTTTCTTATTATTATGATTATTACTATAATTATTTCTATTTTATATTCCCTGCAATTTGGGTGATGAAATGAAATTGTCCTCTCATATGCACTAAATATCACGAGGAGAGAAATTTAATTCCTCCACATTCCTCCTTGTATTGCAGTTTTATTCTGTGCAGTAATATATAATATATATGATAGAAGGTATGCTAGATTAATGCTATAGGAAGGGACTTTTAAAACAACAAGAGACTGTGAGAAGATACTAAGAAGTTACAGAAGTTTAGGAAATGATTTAGCGTTAGGGGGAAGGGACCACAGCGTTAGAAGAAGTGATTAATTAAGGTATGGGTTTATTGCCTAATTAATGCTAGGGAAGGGACTTTCTACAAAACAAAAGGACTGGAGAAGAGTATAAGAAGTGTACAGAATAGTGTTGGTTGGAAATGGATGGTAGGTTAGGGGGAAGGAAAAAGGAGTTAGAAACTAATAAGGTATGCTTAATTAATGCATAGGAAGGGAACTTTTACAACAACAACAAAGCGACTGGAGAAGATACTAAGAGTTACAGAAAGTGTTCGGGAATGATTTAGTTTAGGGGGAAGGACCCGAGTAGAAAAACAATAAGGTATGCTCATTTAATGCTATGAAGGGACTTTACACAACAAAGAGACTGGAGAAGTACGAAGAGGTCCGAAAGTGTTATGGAAATGATTTAGGTTAGGGGGAAGGACGAGTTAGGAAAAAATAATAGGTATGTAATTTAATGCTATGGGAAGGGTACTTTTACAACAACAAAGAGGACTGGAGAAGATACTAAGAGTTACAGAAAGTGTTTGGAAATGATTTAGGTAGGGGGTGGAAGGACAGCGTTAGAGAATGAAAAGGAGAAGAAGTCAAATTATATTAAAGGAAATATAATCAAAGAAATAGAGATGAATGGGGAACACCTCAGTGGCGTCGCCACGGGGGGGGGGCATGGGGGCATTTGCCCCACCCAAAGTTCTCTTACCCCCCCAGTTGCCCCCCCCCCCCACCCGTGCCCCCCACCCCCCCCGCCGAAAGAAAAATGGAGGATTTTGGCAAAAATCTGCGATTTTGGGCCACCCCCACAAATGGTTAAAAATCTCCAAATATGTGATACTTGCCCCCCCCCCCCCCCCAGAATTTCACTTTTTGCCCCCCCAAAATTTCACTTTGCCCCCGTTTTCCCCCAGAAAAAGAGGTCTGGCGCTGCCTGGACACCCTTGCAAGTTGGCATTGTGGAAAGATGGACGCTAGCCATTAGACTCCCAGGACAATTGTGCAGGCAAAGAGGAGGGCAATGTAGATGATGATGGATGATTATTAAAGACTATGGGCGGGCAATACATGAAGAGAATTATGCAGGATCGACCCTTTGCATGGTTAAGCTATTTGCATATAGAGCCTGGAACTGGCCCCGGGGCACAATAACCAGTACGGAGGAATGCCACAGATAGGGTCTCATCGTTCAACCTTTTGGTATATCAAGGACCCCTTTTTTCAAGCCCAATTTTGGTTATAGCAATGGGTCGTTTTTTCCCAAAAAATTATTAGAAAATTTAGTAAAATTTTCTCAATTTGTTAACCAAAATTTTCTAACAGTTGAGAAATTAGTTATATCTCCCCAATCTGAAGCCAAATTGTCCACTTTGCGTTAAAATTTTTGGATGGGGTAAGTCGGGGATGAGGTGGGACACGAAATACCTCTTTAAACAGTATAGCCCAGTTAAAAAACAAAACTGTAAAAAACATGTTTTTAATGAAATATTGAGAATGTTTTTGTGTTATATTTTACAAATCAACTGCAAATAGAAAATATAAAATCAGTGAAACAAATGTAAAAGAGATAGAAACATATTAACACTATTACACCCTTTCAAATTTAAGAAATTATTTTATTTTGAAAAAAAATTAGATTTTGACAAGGGAGGAATTAGGAAGATAATGGTCCACAATACAAAAGCTCAGTTTGTCAACTAGGGGGGGGAAAAGTTAAAGGTCCATCTTGTATACAACCCTGGTTTAAAAACCCAGGTTTAACGTTTTAGTTCCCTTTCAGAACACCAGCCATAGATTTTAACAGTTTTATACATGGATTTCTTAAAATCAACAATTTGTATAATTTATATAAATATTAAAATAGTCTAAAATAATCTTTGAGTGAAATAGTTGATACTCTACTTAAAAAAGTATGTGGGCGGTCTGTTTCAGAGTGAGTGTGGCAAGAACAAATATTCAAGCTATAGAAAGAAACATATCTGAAAACGTCCAACCAAACATATCTTAAATTAATTTAAAACAGGTTAAAAGACATTGGATTAGAATTTGTCGATTTCTAACTGGGCGCATGTATTTAAGTATGTTGTTTGTTTGTGATGTGATCTGGGAAAAACCCACCACATGTCGCACAGACAGTTTTGAAAAAAATAAAGAAAATAGCTTAAAATCTGTTTGTTTATATTGTATGTTATTTTTTGTCGGATTTGTATAAGGCGTAACTTTGAAGTTTGGGTCGTTGTATTAAAGAAGTAGAAGAAGTAAACAGTTATGGAAACTTAATATTTCACTCTGCAGTGATAGTAAAAACTCAAAATATAAAGTTTCCCACCATGGCCGGGTTTTTCCCAATAGCATCACATATCTTCTTATTCTGGGGCATGTTTATCATGTTAACAAGAAATTTCACTGGTTTAGGTCAAAGCGCCGTCCATCCCTTAACTGGGTAAAGAATGATAGTGCGTTTTGCCAGGCACACCAACACACGAAGCGGTTAGGCGAATATATGAACTCACAATACTGCATGTTATACTGCATCGTGCATGTCGCGTTGGTACGCAAATGCATTTACGCAGCGTGATGATCCCATGATGTGACATGGGTTCCTGAAAATTGGTTTTCAAGAGGGGTGCAATTATGTTTGTAAATGAATTAAAAAGCATGATATGAATAAATTTTGGACCAAATTATATTGATAAAAAGCAAAAAATTACACAATTTTCTAAATATAATGAATGAGAAATAAACAGAGAGACCATAGTCCTTTTGTTTTGACACCATCGTAGATGGTGTCATAATGGAGGGGCATCCAAGATTTTATCACTCAAATATTGGATGCCCATCCATTATGACACCATCTAAGATGGCCAAAACAAAAAAATATCATATTTTATTCTCTAACTGAAACATTTGTTCAGACATACTTGCCTTTTAATGGAACATATAGTGATGAAGAATAGTTGTTTTGTCAGTGCAGATTATCCATGTAGACTTGTTTTGAGGGCATTTGTTCAGATAATAAAATCCGATTTCACATTAATGTTAACTTGCTTGCATATATAGATTGTGTATTGTATTTCCAAAGAGATTCCATCAAAATTATGATGTGAAGGATTGATGCTTGCACCAAAACATTATCCTCGATGAGGAGAGGGTTTAGCGGATTCATGTAAAACATGATGACTTGCTCGCTCCCAATTTGCTGAAGGAATCATGATTGCGAAAGGAAAACCCCGAGTAGTCGCAAGTAGTACTTTTAATGGAAAATGTAAAGTAACTTGATTAATAGTGAGCCGTCTAATGGTTACCATATTATGAATTAGTACATTCTTCTGCACTTTAAAACTCCAGGCGACAAAAAACATTATTCATGTAATCATTCATGTAGGAGGCTTTTTGGGACTGACAGCCATATGAGGGAAGCTAGATAGTGTTACATTAAAGTGTGATTTTGATGTAGTGAAATTTTGATTATTAAAAAATCTCCTTAGCTTGTTGTCAAATTTATGAATTACTCTGCTTCCATAAGTATATGTCCCCTGACTTTAGGGATTCTTCCAAACATGTTACAGAGTGGTTTCATCACAAATCAACAACGATGCCGTCCTGGTATTTTTATCCCGCCGATAGGAGCTTTAGCTGCACGAGCGGCGATAAAACTGAGACGCATTCGGATTTGCCAGAGTTGTTGATGTGTGATGAACCATCTGTAGATAACATGTTGAATCCCTTTCAATAATGGAAAACCGTGTGTGAAAACCGTTAACATCATGTATATAGAACATAGATTATTCTCACTACAATGTTACCTACAAATGTTCCCCAGTTCGACAGAAACTTCTCGTAAATATTTTAGTAAAATTCTAAAGCACAACAGTAGTTTTGGCATGCCTTGATGTTTTGCAGTTTGCACCTGTGTCCTTGCGCGTACTCAGAGTCTAAAAAACGTGACGAACAGTGCGTAAACGCACACACACACGTGCACACAGGCCATGCGTGATACACTAATTTGCAATTATCATGTGGTTTGATAACAAATCAAACAACGGTACGCTCCTGAACAAGGGGTACGGTGAGTTGTTGTGAATTGAAAAGATATATTTGGCCTGTGTAATTTTATGCAACTTTTTAGTGTGCCAAAAGAGTGGAACTATTGAAACAGGAAATATTTCACATTTTTATTTTAATATCAATAAAAATTGCAGGGTTCAGGGTTTTTGAAGTTGCATTTCATTTTAAGGGGATCAGAAAATTTGTGTGGTGTATAAAAAAAAACATCTCTGTGGAATTATGTTTGCATGTGGTGGTATCCTAGAAATCCCAAAATTTAGACATTCATCATTTGAACACTATGAGTTACAATATGCTATCCTACCAAGGACACGTTTAGTGGGTTGCACTGCACATACATTGACGAAACTGAGCTTATGTGATTTTGTGTACATATATCATACCCAAAATCAGGAGGTGTATTTGTAAATAATTGCGTGAATAAAAGCTACTGAACTGTGCCAAGGGAATTGAGATGTACAGTAGCTGATAGTGTGAGTTCAACATGTAAACCCGAAATCTGATGAAATTTTTATTTATATGTATCAAGCAATATTTTCCTATTCCATAACCATCAGAGTTGATGAAGAGTCAATACACTATCGAAACAGACGAGATGATGGTAGTCGGCCATGGGCCAGGGAACACCCATGACCAGTCCACATCCCAGGGAGTATAGTCGTTTAGAGCGACGTCGAAACGCCGTTGGCACGTCGAAAAAAGGTCGACGGTTTTTATAAATTACGTCGAAAAATGGCACACACATTGAATCGACGTTGTTAAAGAAACGACGTCAAACGATTGAATTTTGACAAAATAAGTGTAAATTTCTAAACTTCTCGATGTCTTTTCGACGTTCCGCATCGATTGAGCCCATGGGATCAAAGTGACCAATCTGTTTGTGGTTGCAGTCTGTATTGCAGTAATTATTGATTTATTTTGGCAAAGTGTAATTTGAGAAGTATTGTAATTTATAGGTAGGCTATCCCTATAGGCGATGGGTGCCAACAAATATCTGGTTTTGTAAAAAAATTGGGGTGCCCTTCACACAAAACCTGTGAATTGTGAATGATCCAGTGTGTGGGTGGCCAGTCAGTGTTTTCATGATAAAGGTGAAATGCTCATCATCAGCTTTTACATTATAAGCTGGGTTTAGGCCAAAAAAAGTGTTCCCAGTAGGCCTCGCGCATTTTGATTGGAGACATTTTTACCGTATTACAGCACATTTTAAAATTTGATTGATGTACTGAGAAAATTGCATTTCATTTTTAAGACAAAAAATGCCTCAGAGATAGAAAAGTTCATTTTCATTTTTCATTAAAAAATATTTATTAAGTGATTCCAGATTGCTATTTTTATTTTATAAACTAATAATTGCAGTCAAAGATAATTTGCCACTGGTTTTGACTTGCCATTTGGCCCAAATTTGAGCCAATTTCTGGAAAACAAAATGCATTTTGCCATTTAGGGTTTGGACTACCTACTGGAAGCAAATTGTGGTGTTGTCTTGTAGTAAAACAAACTGGAAACGTGATTCAGCACAAAACACTTGGCAGTTGCCACGATATCTAAAATAAAACGTAGTCAATTATAGGTGCAATTTCTCATTTCAAAGCCCGATTTTGATGGCCATTTATTTGCTTAAGTCATGATGACATTGGCAGGCTGTCTGGTATTTCTTGTAAATTCCAATTTGAAATTAATGAGCCATAAAAATTTGGATAAGTATAGAAATGGTTTGAATGGGCAAGGAAATCTACAAAGAACTGAGAATCAAATTACTTGCATATGATTGCGTAAAAAATAAATAGTTGATTTTTAAATAATTAATGCTATTTGTTGCATGTGGAGTCATTACCAAGATATTTAGTAAAATATGCTAAAGATTATTGTTCATCACCAAAGGTCAAATATTAAAATATTTGGATTGAGTTTAGAAAGATGTTTTTGTCTGAACCACACAACACCCTGAATATGCACCATTTGCCTAATGGTTAACTAGGCAGAGGAGAAAATCCCATAGGCTCCTGTGTTAACGGGGACACCATTAAAATGATCTATAAAACCTCTTCATTAAACAATTAATATAGACCTTCGTTTATATCTGTGCATTGACACTTAATTAATCCCACGACATGACCAAAACTCACTGAGCTGAAGTTGAGAAATGAATAAGTCAAAAACGATGTGATGGCGCCATCGTTTCAAACACAAATTTCCGCCCCCCAGTAGATCTAGGAAACGGATTGATGAACTATCATATGTGTGATACCAATGGATAGCTAGGACCCTCCCGAGTTAAGTAATTGATATCAAAAAAAGTACAAAACATACCTGTATAATGTTACAAGTAACGTCAAAACATGACGTCATGCAAAATGTGAAAAAGTCTAAAAAATCGCCAAAAAATTGCAGGTTTTCGCCATTTTTTAAGGCAAAGTTGGATTTTTTTGGCCCATCCAGATGTGTGTCTCAAAGATGCGCACACATGCTCTACATACAAATAAAATCAAAAATCAAATACGAAAAAACATTAGCTGTAACTGTATCCTTACACAAAACTGGATTCTGCTGTTCCCTGTAATTTCAATGGGAAATAGCTTTTCTTGACGCATCGCGATTACGTAACACAGCGTCATACCGAGGTCTGAGTTTGTTCAAAATGGTCTTTAATCGGCGCAAGGCTTTCAAGAAAAAAGTCTGTAGTTTCGGCTTGAAAAAATAACAAATAGTGAGATACAACAAAAAATATCGAATCCGGACTGGATCTGAATTTTTGTTAAACACTTTACCCAATGAAAAGTCAATGTTATGTTTCCGTAACATGTTTTTGTCAGATCTGAGGCAACTATTTCATTTTTCATTATTCATTATTCTAAATTTTGCAGTAATCGCCATTTCACCAACCTTCAGTGTGCTCTAATTAACCTAAAATTATTGTGTAAAAACACCACCCTACTTTTAGAATGAATTTTGCAATTGTTCAAAATGGTTTAAAATCTACTAAAATCACATCACAAGATGTGAACACAAGATGACCCTTTGATATTCTCTTTAAAATAACAAATAAAGGAAACTTTTTTTAAGGATTTCAGCATCTCAACGTGGGCAGAAATCATAACGCGGGCATGTTACGGGAAACATAACATCGACTTTCATACGCCTTATCCTATGTACTGTTATTGCCTGTACCAAATGTGTACTGCCTCAAAGCAAAGATCCAGTCATCTCAAACTTTTGGATTAAGTTATTTTATGTCACTATCGTTAGTTCTAGTTGACAATATTTAATTTTACACACAACAATAATATTGTAAACATCTGAGCCAGCCTTTAATATTCATTTATCCTTAAGAGACCTGGCACATTTGAAATAGTGCGCCCTCAGATTTTTCAAATCGATATTTTTGCATGGTTTGTAAGGCTTTTATATAAAAAGCCCTCACCTGAATGATAAGACCAAATCAGTTCCTTATGGTAAACAGACCGATTTTAAATTTTGCGCCGCCGGCCTACGCTAATTCATCAGACGACGAAAATGGCGTTTAACACAATCACCACGCGTTGACATGTTTCGCCACGCTGAGCATACTGCTTGATCGGTCTATAACCTTTGTGGTTTTAATATCAGTGAGTACGAGTCAAAAATATCATTACTATACACATTTGTTGATTAAAGTTAGGGAAAACTTAAAAGTTGGCCCTCAAAAATTACTCTGTTTTCTTTATCCTCATGTCAATGCCCCTACTGTGTTTGGGTGGTTATTTTTTGTGTAAAATATATTCTGTTCTTCCAATGGCGAAGACGATATTTTGAGAGCAATTGAAATATTTCATATTTTGTGAAATGGTGCCAGTGCCGCTTTAAGATATGATGTGTAGGTAGCATAGCATAAAATGTATGTGCAATGATTGTTGAATTGTTTCAATGATCCCCATTGGAAATTACAACAACACCCCATAAGACAACTCGCAAAATGTACCGCGACTCCTGTTTCATCATGTTTTTGTGTTTTTGCCAAATGGTGGGAACATTCCTGGTTTGAAGCTGATTTTTTTCTCAGGGAAGTGATTGACAGGACACATAAAAGAAAAAACCAGTAAAATACTACCATTGAACTTGAAAGTTTATGGACGTTAAATCTTACACGCACCATCATGCATAATGGAATTGAAATGGCCGCTTAGTTCCAAAAGAGATGGTGTATTTATGAAATCTATTTAGGTATGACTACATCAATCCCTGGATTTGTACCATTCAGTAATCTTTGCATTGAGATTAAGCAGTGTTGATAGTTTTGTTGCTTTTAGCCCACGTTGTTCGATTCTTTTTTTGATACTGTAACCAGACTAATTGCGCTTTTGGGGTGTCTGTGCTTCAGTGTGTGTGTGTTTATACGTAAATCACGCTGATAAATAGAAGACATTTTTAGGAGTAAAGTATGGGAACTCCATTACCAGATATCACCATATTTTTATCTCCTTTAGTGCAATTTTGCTTCTGCTGTTAAAACTAATGCTCCCTTATCTGATATAAGTTTCACTCTAAAATTTCAAAATGTATGTTCATGTTTTCTTGCTAAAGTTCCAAAGTTCACTCTTGAATTGGATTTGCTGTTTTATGCTGACTACACCTACCCGCAATAGGAAACTCTGGTAAGTAAACACAGAAAAGCCACATGTGGTTTTACAAACATTTGCTTTTTTTTCTCCTTTAATGGATTTCCTGATAATTCATCCATAAACTGAACATGCAATTGTAAGCCTATATTGTATGTTCATAACACAAAACATTTTAAAGGTGGGTGACCTGATCTTAATCAGAGTTTTCAATTGTTTTCCTTTTTCTCCCCCTACCACTGAACTTAATCACCAAAACATCCTGTTACAATTCGATTTAAGAAGGCGCTGAACGTACGATTTTTCACTTTATCTTTACCCGCCCGCATCGCTTATGGTCTTTTGAGTGAATTTTCAAAAATATGGCGTCTTTGGGTGACAATGATGCTGAAAATGTATGTGTGGTGTGTGTTGGGGGGGGGGGGCTCAACAGCGCTTTTCTAACACATCACCACCAAATGGAAGTCCCCCCCCCCATTTGTCTTGCAAAACGGTCATACAGAGAGGATTTTCTATTGAGACACATTTGTTTGGTATAAATAGATTGACTGTATTAGATTTTAACACAAAAGTCAGTGACTCGGAGAGATGTTCCCCAAATGACACTGACTAGCTTAAAATATCAGTTAGGTGTTTCAATTTGGTGACAACTAAGGAAATTACAAGAATTTTCAGTAGAGGTGTGGTAAGTGTTTTGTCATACTCCAAAAGGCTAATTAAAATGCATATTCAGTTGCTCAATTGTTCATGCCAACTCTCTCTATCCAGCGTTGTTGGTTCATAATACTCTCCCACGGCCCCTGATATAGAATAAAGATACACTTGCTAATTTTTTCAAGATAATATTTTATCATTATTTCCCTGCAGACGTTAATTACAATTTGCCACAATCAGTTCCTTTTCATACATTTTTGAAGTAATATTAAAAAAAAAAATCTGCAGAAATGTTGGTTCGTTCCCCATCTCATTTTGTACTACAACAAATAGGTTCTACAGTAGCACTACAATGTTGCTTTTTAATAGCAATTGTTTTTATATTATTTGTTAATTGTAAACAATTTAAAATACTTTTTGTAACTATTGGCACAGATTATGTTGCTACTAGTCCTTTAACTGTTGGCTTCCCTACATTAAAACATTTCTTCCCCTGATGCATGAAAGAGTCACGCTGTTAGAAATATTTCAAAATAACGATTTTAATTCTTCAATAAAATTATTTAATGTTTTTGTGTTTTTAAATATTTTATGTTATTTACCACGTTGTAAATTTCAGAGAAGCTTCCTTGTGAATCTCCTTGATGTGACAATATATTTACAAAACACCCTTTCCTATTTCACTATAATGTGATTAAAATGAAGAGCATTGAAATTTGTTACTAACCCATGCAAATTTGATTATCTCTTTTGTTAAATTTTCTTCCTACCAAAAATTTTTTGCAAGAAACCTGAAGTGAGTTTCATAATGTTCCTACTGACCTCTTATTATATGTACTTATGATACATCGGTAGTACATTGACATGGGTCAATAAATTTTGTGCTAATTTGGATATTAGTTTGCAGTTTCAATAGTTAGGATGCATTAGCAAATGGGTAATTGTGGTGAGTAAACCGTAGAGATTTGTTGTTTTTTTGTGATAGAAAATGGCAACACACTGGAATACTCTACCCATGGCTAGGTAGAGAAGTATTTTGATAGGCGAGGCTGAAGTAAATCTACTGAATGTATAGGTATGGATCGATCTTACTGTCTAATACGAAACCAGATGTGGTGTTGGTTGAAGTGGATACGTAGTTCTAATATTTAAAATTTTGTGGGTCTGAATGTGGAGAAGTGCCCGCTGCGTCAACAGCAGCAAAACTTAGATTGGTGAAACTAGTGTGGGGGGGATGAATGCATGGTGAAACGGTGTGGGGGGTGAATTAATGAGATGGCGATTTCAACTGGAGATGATTGCAGTGGGGCTGGTTTAAATGGGTTGGTGGCATAAGTGATCTATAGGTTTTAAAGGCATAAATGCTGCAAGTTTGCTATTCGAGGTTGCGGGAATGCAGCTGGTATAGTTGGCGTTTGATGTGGTCTAAAGCGGTTCTTTCACTGGGATTCCACAGTCAAATCTAGGCTCACCATATGATTGCACTTTTGGCCGGCATTTTTGTCCACAACCAGCAAAAAAAACCCACCAGCAAGATCAGAAATGAGTGCATTTGGCCGTCGAGCTATTCCGGTGATACTTAGTTGGTTTGATTTGGTGTGCGGATGTTGTAATCTGAGGACTGATACCCTTATCCATTTTTAAAGGGTTGTTGGTAGAAAGGGTACCATTTACTCGGGTATTTGCTTCAAATCTCTCTCCATACACTTTCAAAATGTTCAAGTCCAGAAAAATATTTAAAAAAAACAAAAAAACAAACTTGTTAATAAGGAAGTTTCAGGCAAAAATGGGGGCCCCTACTGGAGCTGTCGTAGTGGCACATCTATTAATCTTTAGTTTTATTTTTTTTTGCTCTACACACCCTATACCCCCCCCCCCCCCCCCTTTTTTTTGCAAAAAAAAAACCCCCCCACCCCCCCCCCCCCCACCCCCCCCCCCACACCAAAACCCCCCCCCCCACCACCCACCCCCCCCACCCCCCAAGCCCCCCCGCCCAAACCCCCCCCCCAATCCCAATTTTTTGTGTAGGGGAAACTTTCCCTCCCCCCCCCACTGTTACGCCACTGAGGCTATCAAACCATTTCAATGGGTCGCCTTCATTTATCAGTAATGAAATATACCCATCACCATTCATCACTGTGTGTTACCCAGCGTACGCAGGATTTATTTTGGGGGGTGAGGAACTTCGAAAAGTGGACCTTTTTCGACAAAGTGGACCTTTTTTGGTTATAAAGTGACCACTTAACCCCTAAACATGGTCCTTTTTTGGACTTTTTTAAAATTTTATCACCACAAAAGTGACATTCTCATCAAAATTATCGAAAAATTTTGGAACCTTTTAATCAAAAAATTCAGCAAAAAAGGGGACCATTTTGACCCACTTTTTGTGAATTTGGGGGTGCGACCGCACCCCCATGACTTACGGGCCTGGTTTGTGATCATTGAAATCGATCAAATAAGAAAAACCACTGCATCCATGTTAATAATCTTAAAGGGGATCGCCGGCCGATTTACTCTAATTCTATTCAGGGGCGGGGTTTCGTAAGCAAACACGCAATATCATTGGTGTTGCCTATTTTATATGGAGTTTCATATTTATCTAATATCTATTGTCGCGCAAGTGTTTACGCCGCGTGTATAAGGTTATGCAGTAAATGCAGCTAGTACGGGTTGGTTATTTTTGACAACGGAGGGGGAATATTTTGCCTTTTTAACGATATATTAAAAAAAAATATTTTCGGTGATTTAAAACAAACAAAAAATAAATAAGAATGCGAATAAAAGATAGGATTTGTGTTTTGCCTATCTAGAGTAGATTCAACCCATCGTGTCACCGAAGGAAAAGTTTTGGACGTGCGTCGATTAGTTAGGAGAGGAGGCAGATAGGTGTGCCCGGTTCACCTGTTCATGAATGAACTAAGATTATCTGGCCTTGCAAGTTTACATTGTAGAGTGCAAAGACTTTGTGTGTTCCTTTGTATCCAACCATCGGCGCTCTGCGCTCAAAGTCAGTAATATTCAATTCCCCTGTGACCATTGAATACCATTGAAGCTAATGCGAGTCCAAGCTTAGTAGAAATTTTTTTGAGAGTAATGTTAACAAGAAAATTGCGTTTACGTTTGACTTGATGATTTCATTAAGCACGAATTGATTTTTCTATGCTGTCAGACTTATTTTTCAAAAGATTTAGCGTGAAGTTTAAATTTCTCCACTGCACATCACCTCATTCAATGCTAAACCTTCGGAAAAGTACTACTAGGTCTGACACGATGGGTTTGATCTACGATAATAGTGTGTCATATTAGGATGGGCATTCCATCCACTACTCAAAATATTGAACTGCCCATCTAATATGCACGATATTAGATATACAAAACAACAAATCCTATCTTTATACTCTAATTATAAGATTTCATCATGTTTGATTAACCTTGCCTCAATACCCATATCTGTAAATTTCAGGCTGATAAAGCAAGCCATTTTTGATATGAGAGCTAAAAATGTGGTTTTTACAGGCCAATATAAATAGGGTGTAGATTTAATTTAGTCCGACCAAAGTGGGCACTTTTTCTCTCATAACATTAAAACAAACATCTGTTACTGGTAGGGTATTTCACAGACAGAGTAAATGAGTCAAATAGTAGCTTCTTCAGACTTCAAATTTTGACCCCTTCCATAAAATTCTGGACTCGTGCCAGGACGAGCTATTAGCGATCTTCTAAGAGAAAATTTGTAAAATGTGTTTCCATTAGACCTTATTATAAATTTTTAGTCATTCTGATTTCAAATAGGCAGAGTTAAAGATGTTTGTCCCTTTAATAACATTACAGAAAGACTGCATACCATGTAATTTCATGTGCCATATTTTCATAACTTTTGCAAGGCTCAAATCACAAAAAAATAATTGCACCAAATATATTAATAAGGCCTTTAAAAAAATTATTCGATTCCCGTCATCCTCCCTCACCACTGGTTTTGACCGCCGCATCATTTTTATTTTTTTTTTTTTTTATGTAAAAATTAGAAACCCCTACTGAAATCATGTCCAGTGCCATTTGAAAGTATAGTCAAAGTTGTTACATGTTTAGTTCCAAACAGTGAGCTTGCCCAGCCCTGATTCCGGTGGCTACTTGATCACAGATATAGCACACACGAGATGAGAGTACATGACATAGTCTCCTTTCCAGACCATTCAATAAGTCTAGTTTTCGTGCACGTTTTGCGCTATCACCAAAAATCTTTGCAGCTTATACCGGAGTCTACGATGGGACTGCGACTGGAGAGTTGTGGAGCGCCAAATCGTGTACCACACAATTTTCATTACAGAATAAACCCCAACTGTTTTTGTTAGAAAGAATTTTGTATTGGACCCTATGATGAATTCGGCAGCCGGCTCAACGGAAAACTGCAATGTGTAAGGATTTGCTGGCAGCGGTGGTGGCAGTACACTGTACAGTCCCATGTTCTGTGCTGTGGTATTATCGGCTGTAGAATTTTCGACAGATTTTAGCTTACTCATACCATACATAGATACGGTGGCGCAGTTGGGGGGGGGGAAAGGGTAAAGGTTAGGTTAGTGTTTTTGGTAGTATATTGTGTTTGGAATATGTGATACCTTTCGCGTGTTGACTGTGTGCTTGCTTGATGTTTGACGACTTTTTAAGGCGGGGTTTGGGGGAGTTGGTGGAGTAGAAAATTTTTTGGAAGATGGGGGGTGTATTGCTATGAGGGGTGGGGAGAATTATGAGAGTGGGGTGGGGTATGGAAAGATGTACACGCAGACGGTGGGGGTGATGGCGATGGTTAGGTTAAGGTAAGGGTTTTTATGTATTATACAGAAGAATGCATGTGCATTGTAGTAAATAATATGTGTAAAAGTGAGATCTTTAAAAAGTATTTAAGGTTTAAAATTATATTCAATCCTGAGACCCTGATGAAGGGGTGCCGGGTGATGAAATGGGCACCGAACCTCGTCGTCGAAATGATGATACAACATACACAACATGTACGATGATACAACATTCATATGTCATGTACATAGATTTATTGTTACCTAGACTGTAAAAATTTCAACAGTTGAACATGTGTACAGTATTGATCAAAAACATTTATGAATGATAGCCCACTGCTTATTTTAAGCACACTGCAAGTTTCATACTTTCATTAATGTCATTAAACAGTTGGCTTACCATCACACTAAAAAAAAAAAAGCCTCCCTCCCTTGTAACTTTTCGAAGACCAGTATACGGGAATACAACTATTTTTTTTATCTGCCTATAATCCTATAGATTGATGAAGTTTTGTAAATCTTTATTCCATATGAACAACACCTCTGTGTATTTTTAAACACTCGTGATGCAAATTCAATTACTTACAGCGAGTTACCTGTAGAATTAGAGGTTATTTTAAACTAAAAGCCCAAGTACACAGTGCAATAAGGTCAAATGTACGCGCCTCTGTTGCAGTGGTAACACTGATTGCTGCTGTAAGCAAAAAACGGTTAGAGTTTTTAATTAAATCGACATCGCCTGAGCTCTTTCTGATCGAGTGAATGGGTTGACCGCAACGTGCCAGCTTGGAGTTCTTTGACTCCATGTTTCTAAATATCTCCTGTGGAGTCCAGAAAATACCGGGAGGTTTTTGGTTAGCCTGATTTGAACAACTAACATACTCTCTTAAGCCACTATCAGTCATTTTTCCCAACTTCAAGTTTGTCTCTAAATAGCTAGTGTTTAGGATATCGACACCTATATTACTGTTCTTTTGAAAAAAACGACCTCAGCATTTTCAAGCATTCTTGAAGATTTTATCTATGACTGTTTCCGAGACCTAGAAAAAGTCAGATCCTGATTTTATTAGTAACAAAGCATAATAGTCATAAGTATGTTTATGCTTAGCACTTACAGTGGGTCTTTCTACAACAATTGTTTCGTATCAACAGTGCAAAAAATGGACTTTTATGAAAAATAGGGGGTGCGATTTGTTATACATTGTGAAGAATTGCTAATAGTGGCCCTGTAAGTGCTAATGTCCTTTCTGGATGAAATTTTAACAAAACCTGATTTTAAGATTTTTAGTCTCTACAACGTTATTGTGCGTGCTATTTTTTGTAGCATAGTGGATGGTTGACCATGCAGTTGGAATCCACTTTGCCAATAAAATTTAAACTTGGGAAGATGTAACATTAGGGAGGTTTGGTGTTGTTTTTCTAACCGACATGAATATAGGTTTTCCCAGTCATTTTCAAACATTTTTCTTCAATTTTATTTTCCTTTTTAGTTTAATTCATCCCGAAACATAAATTTGATGTTTGTTATATTTAATTTTTTTCTTTGGTCCAAAATATTTTCAACCCGTCACTTATTTTTGCATAATTTATCAATTCTGTCCGATTTTAGTCTCGACTATAGTTTAGCTGTCAATTGTTTAAAAGCAGTTTTTGTCCTTTGTGCAAATGATTTCATTGAATAGCATTGCATTTTTGTCTGTGTGTCATCTTAAGTAGAAAGCATTTAACATGTGCACATAGCCCTACTCATGTTTCATTGTATTGTTGCTCTTGTGGGTCTCCATGTTTTCTTATTATTTTTAGCTATTTCAGATATCTTTTTCCTGAGTTAACCTATTTATATTCTATTTTTTTTCCAAATTTGTTTTTTCTTTTTACTGTTATTTTTCCCTTTGTCTCCCCTTTCCCTTAGATTTCTTTTAATATTCTTTTAGTAAATAAATTAAAAATGAATAATTCTAATTTAAGGAAGCTAGGAATAAACCAAACAAAAGGAACTTATTTTGTATTGTGACAACTGACAAAACTCATTTTGATACAAGAAGGCCTAGAAAACATGACATGTCTGGGCTTCAGAACAAATGAGCTAACAGAGGCTACTTATAGGCCTAGAATTAAAAGAAGCATTTCAGTCAACGGGATATGTTCTTACGGGACGACTCCAAAATGACAGCAATGTCATTGTCAATATTCCATACTATAAATCCATAACAAAAATATCTTCTTCAGAATTATTATTTTAAAAAAAAAAAAAAAAAAAAAAATTTTACAGAACTCCAGAAGTTACTTTGTCCACAGTTCAGATACAGGGTTTGTCCCATACGACACCACTAATCCGCAGGTACACTATTCCATTTTATACCACCAAAAGCCTGTCTGCACAAATGTCCAACTTTAGGACCACAAACGGGAATCCTTTTTGATTAAAAAACTGAAGTCTCTTTTGGCTTGAAAAATTACAGCAGACAGTTCAGCTTTCAAAGCTCCTGTGGTATCTGTGGCACTGGTACTGCACCAAATTACCATTTCCGAGATAAATCTTCTGGCCAAGTTTTTAACTGCAAACATCCTTATATAAGTATTTTCACTTGGACGACAAGTATTTCCCATACCTAAAAATATATATTTTAACATCTCATAAACATAGCCTAACACTGTCCAATTGGGTCTCACATGAATGACTCTTATGAATGGCATTAGACTCATTTGGAATTACCTCTTCAAACGGCACATAACTTGGAAAATACAAAGCTATTTATAATTCGCGCCATCGAGTGGTTACATAACTCCCTGGTTCCTGGATCACGCACCTTTGTCATGTTATTGCAGGCCGTAACTTTGTGTATTGATCATATTCAGCTCGTGGTGCAGGGCTCAAAAAAAAGGCCCGTGATCCTTGACATGTAACTACCGATTACCGTAAACCTTCGCTAGCGATACTTAGGTCAACTACATCCCAGTGGGCAATCGACCCTGGAACGTCGAAAGAGTAAAGGTTAGAAATTTTTCACCTAGTTAAGTCGTAAAATGCAAATCGAATTTGACTCGTTCTTAAAACTCGATTCAATTTGCATTTTCGACTTAAATTTATAAAAAAACGTTGACCTTTTTTCGACGTCGCTCTAAACGACTATGCCCACTGGGAATATCCTCTAAGCATAACATATTACACCATAGGGCATTTCCATTTTTCCTCTTTGCTGATTAAGTCTTTCCTATGAGAAATCTTTCTCAGGTAAAAATGAATAAAATATATTTTTAATCACAAAATGAGCATACTATAACAACCAGGCCTATACACCAAACATGAAATTCTGATTCCTCTCAAAACTTGTTAATTGAGCATTAGATTGACTATTTTTAAATTTAGTTGACCATTTTAAGGTCAAAATTTTGTTTTTAGGTTGTAGTGGAGTGATGGATCATCCCTCAAATTTCCTACTTATATACTTGTACATTGAGACAAGGGGTCTTATGTGGGGTCATGATGTCACAGGTCCTTTCAAGGGGGTCACTTATGGTTCCTTTTTTACTCTACACTTAATACTACCACTGTGACCACTTCTCGACACATATTTGGGACCGCATTCCCCTATTTTTAATTGATGCACCATAAGTTATATTTTGAAAATCTCAGAGTCTGCATTTGATGGATATTCATATCTTTCAACACTGCTGTTTTGATCCGTTTTTGTCAAATTTTTCATCGAGGAACAAATATTTTTGAAGAATTTACTGGCATCTCACTTCCACTTATAAGCAAACTGGTAACCCATAGGGTTGTGTCATGTGTGTTATCAATTTTCAATTGAAGGAGTCCACTCTGAACACATCTCACTCCTGTCCCTTTAAATGCTATTTGTGTCACCAAGTTGTGTATGATTACAATTGGCACTTGTCCTTAGAGAACCTGCGAACAAAAGGCACCTCGTCCAACCCAATCTCACAGCTTTGGACACTAGATGCAGCTGCGCGTCATTACGCAAACCCCGATGGCGTTACACAGTGTGAGATCCAAAACTCCCTGTGAAACTGCCGCCGGAAATCAGTGTCTCCCTTATATGATTAGATTCTGTTTTCCGCGAAATTGCAAATTCTGTTCGTTTTGAATCATTGAAATTGAAGTTTAGTGTTTGAATACATGTTGTGAAAGTTTTTACTTTTTTACTGTTGGTAAAACACTTGTGTGAACTACTTCAATTTTACAATTGGTATCTCTTATCAAGTTTGACTCAGATTCGTGAAAAGCAATATTTGATATTTCTGGTCAGGATGATGAAGTTTATTAATTTGAACCCTTAAAGTTTTAATATCAAGATTGATAGATAAAAAGAATAAACTTCCGGTATTTTTCTATTTTTTGCTTTTTATTTTGTTTGAAATCCTTTAATTTACTCCCATTAAAAATAGACTTAAGTTTTGCAAATTAACAAGTAACCTGGGTACAATTTTTGTAATGTCATATTTGATTCGTTAGAGTAGATTTTAATGTAAATTACACTTTTGAGAATTAAAAATTGATGAATTTTACATGATTTTTGTATGTCAAAATTGTCACTCCTTAGGATTAAGAATTTGTCATGAGGGTTAAATTTATATTCAGTTAAAGGAATACTCAAATCATTTAAAATGTGCCTCATTTAAAAAAAAATCGTGCAGGGCACCTGTTGTGAGGCCTTTGACATCAGCATTGTTATGTGCTCAGGTCATGAGTCCTTTTGGCCACATTTGGTTCTTCATAGGGCATTTCTAGCAAATGGACCTTTAGATTACCTTTGACCTGTGGGTTGCTTTGAAAGCCTGATAACAACCTCAGACTGTCGTTCCCCACCATTGCCTGATATCCTTTCCATACATCAAAGCACAAGAAATGCATAGCTGGACAACAGCAATTCAGCAGGTATACTTTGGTGATTTTTCTTCTGTTGAAGTTAGACACACAAGTAGCAAATTAGACACACACCCACAATTTATGACAAATAAAGCAATACAAAAGAAATGGAGTCACACAGTATACCTCAGTCCTCAGCACAGACAGACAACTCCTTGTTTTTGTGTCGCCTTTCCTAAGGCAGGAAGACATATAGTATCACTTGTCCACTGTTGTTGTTGATTCTGTTGTTGATGTTATCTGTTGTTGTTTGTCTGTTGTGAAAAAGTTAACATTGCTGTAATATCCTCATACTTTGATGGATTCAAACCACTTGGGTCACAGGTGCAACTCCTGGCATCCCCCAGTTCGTTGATGATGTCAATTTCACATGCCGATGTCAAGTTCATGTGATGTCAAGTTGTAAATAGCTGACATGTAACATTGAACTCATTTGAAAAGTTGAAGTTTCATTTGGAACCAAACTTGAGTCATAGTGTCACAAAGTATAAGTACGTTAGTGTCAATAGACCTAACTGGGAATTCTCTTTAGCTCTATTCACTCCGCTCGCCCTGAACCGCTATGTCCCCGTTCGATCCGGTCTCGGCGGGGCTTAAAAATAATTCCCGCTGGTATATCTCGGGAGGAAATAGATAATGGATGGTGTCAATCTACTCATCGCTTGGGCGATCCGTGAACAATAGGTGCAACATTGGCTCCCTCATTTGTTTTGTTTGAGTCACAGCCACATACCAAGGTCAAAGGTGAGGTCAGTTTTTCAATGGCTAAAACTTATCAAAGTGACTCATTTGAAAAGTTGAAGTTCAATTGGAACCAAATTTGTTTATGGAGTTTATATCAACCCGCAATTTGTTTGAGTCCAAGTCACTATCAAGGTCAAAGGTCATGTTAGGCCTATCATTCACTAACCCATGGCAGGCGACACAAGCGGTCCTAGGATGATGTTTTTTAGTAATTATAGATGTGGGTTGGTTTTTGTATTTTGTTTTTGGTGTGTAAATTATACATAAGGTTGAGAGGCAAAAGTGTACCCAAAAGTACTCTATTTATGTTTTTAGCTCAATGCAAATTTATAGCGCTTCTAATTGTGTTCATTATATTTAGCAAGACTCCCCACTTTCAATGTTTCCTAGCTTGCTTTTCAAATTTGACTGCATACTCCTGCCTAATTAGGCATAAAACTTTTGGCAACGGACCTCAGTTTTGTTACATCTATAGCCTGGTTCTAGTACCTTTGCAAAATACCCTTGTAGTCTAGGCGAGGGTGAAAATACTGTTCAGATATAAAAAGCTTAAACTTGGCACAAATGATCGAAACAACATTCTAAACATTTTCAGGGGTGGAGCCAAATTAACTCTCTATAGTGTAGCAACGGTTGCTAGGCACGTATTTTCCTTAGCACCGTACATAGGATGACTATGGACCAATGATACTTCAATGACTAGATGTAATTTAGTGTCTACACCTTCAATTTCAAATAAACATTCTATTTCTGTAGCAACTTGTCAACAACACAAGACCAAAATGCAGTTGCTAGGCAACCATATTTTCATTAGCAACCATAGGAAATTGCCTGTTGACCACGATTTCTTATGAAATACATCATACGGTTTTTAAAAAAAAACCTTGCTGATAGTATTCCTCTTTTATAATTAGCAGCTGCTAAACACCATCGTTTCATGTTTGTGCCACCATCTGAGCAAGTCCATCTTGCTTTGACTATTTGTTGATGGCAATAACAATGATCGTGCATGAATGCCCTTTTACTATCTATTTTTTTAATTATTATTGATTTCAAGGCTAATCCTAGGATTAACAGCAGTTATCTAATAGTAACGCGGGACGATTGGCTGCCAGATGCGATACCTCCCTTTTGAAACTCTGAAGTCCTGGGTTTTGATGCTACATGACAGAAGGGCATTCATAAGCCTACAGAGAAATGGGAAGAAAGGATCTTCTGGTGGAGGCCAATTTGGACCTTGGGACTTTCACACGCAAGGTCATGAGACCCCCCCCCCCCCCCCCCCCCCCCCCCCCCCCCCCCCCCCCCCCGCCCCCCCCCCCTTGACTGAGCGCTTAAGGCAGGTCAACTGAAGCAGCTCAGATTATCCTCATTCTAGGACTTTTGTTTTTTATGTCTAGTTAATTTATTTGTAAGTTTGGTTATGGAAGATGTTATAATGGTCCACTAACCTATCTACCCCTAGCCCTGCATACTTCAACAAATGACCTCCCCCATCAGGAACTACTCTGCCCCTGCATACTTCAAAATGGCGAGCCGTTCACATTCCCCTACCGCAGGTGACTGGTCTAAATGTGTCCTTTGTACACTTGACCACCAAGAACATGTTTGACACATCCCACTGAT